>BQKZ01004871.1:0-24928 GCA_036244855.1 Temnopleurus reevesii | reverse complement strand
AGAAAGAGACATATATCCCCCTCCTCCTTTGCAAGTACTCAGAGGACAAAGACATTCCAATCAAAACTGTTTACTTGTGAGGAGGCAATTAAGATGTGATGCAATATTCCCTTCCCCTTCTGATCAACTCCCTTGAAATAGGAGCTTCGCATAGCTTATCGTCAAGGCAATCGACCCGGTAGTCGCCCTCGACGTGGACCCCTGACGTGCGAGGGACCGTTGCTTATGGAAGCTCTGAAGTGCGGTCAGCGTCAGGCGATGTGTGCCATATATGAAATTAGTGACCTGGGACATGAAGTAAGCGACCGGAGACGCAAAATTCCAAACCTTGGTCACAAACTTCGACAACCTTGTTCACATAGGTCACACAGTTTGAATCCGCAATCGTAAAAGTTCGTAACCTGTAGGGTGTTTCATGAAAGCTTGCTGCAGCGACAAGTACTCAATACAGTCAAAGATGGAGCTTTTCATCTGATAAACATCAAGGGTACCATTGGATTAGTCAGCGCTGACTAAATTTTCGCTACGACAGGGCTTTATATTATAAAATTTTGTGATTTATCATTAATTTCAAAGAGCAATTGTGATCGGTTACTGGCAAGTCTATTGAAGAAAATGCCTATGCAATGAAGATCTTGATTGGCCATTTTCATGATTGTTAGCATTTTCATGATTTTAACGATTAATCGCAAACTTTTACGTTGTGGAGACCCCGTCGAAAAACATTCCGCTCTGAAGTATACGCTTTAGGACTGTGTTTTACCTGTCTTTGAGCACACTGCAGTGCTTCCATAGTTCCCCGATGATCCTTGAGCGCCGCCAGTGTCCAGCGAAGTGTGGCTGTAATTTCATCCACGATATTATGGCGGGGATCAAGACCAAATTTCAGACACCAAGAGGGTGGATAATGAGCATGTTTACGCCTTGCCGTTAACGTAGGGTAGGGTAGTAGCGGAGGGGGGGGGGGGGGGGGGGGGGGTCCCGGCGCACGCCCCCTATTTTTCGGCCAAAAAATGAAAGAAAAGGGAAAAAAGGAGAGGAAATTAGGCGGTATATCACTTACTTTATATATATTTTTTTCAGAAATATGGTCTTAGATGCCAGGAAATCGCATTTAAGAACATTTCAAAAATCATGGATCCGCCCCCGTAGGGAGTCTCTTTGGTTAGCGGTAAATTCTCTGAAATCTACCAACATTTGATCACAGAAACTATTTCGTTCCATTTTGATGATATGACCATTCAAAGTGTTCTCAAATTCACACAACCCCTCTACAAGAGGGAAGTTCTACATTTGATTGCAACACACTTTCAGATGTTTATCGAATTTACAACATCCTACAGTGTCCTATATGGTATACTAAAAACAAAAGATTAAACAATGACTTGAGTACTTCTTTCATTGACTTCTCCGGGTACACGGTACATGTAGGAAACCATCCACTGGATCATAATAGCTGTAATACTTATTTTTTCTTTACCGTATACCTGCTTATTCGTGTAACAGTTTACTCGTCTACTGAAGATAGTAAATACTTCTATATCCTTGTTCCCGCTAGATATGCCTACCCAATGTTATTTCCACCACTTTTGCCGCCTTTCTTCTCCATTTTATTCTTCAGCCTGATCACTGTCTGTATGTGTGAGGAACCGTCACGTAATTATCCGATACACCCTTAGAACAAAGGTCCCAATTGGAACATTTTGTCCCGAATTTGTAATCCTCAAAACGGAGGTCCCGAAAAAGGATATTAATAGATCATTATATGGATAACATAAAGGGTTAATCGTTCATATTACGTTCTCCTAGAACGTTATTTTTCAACTTTGTAGGTCTCGAAGTCGTATATAACCTTTGCAGTAACATTTTCCCAAGAGTGTAAATTTTGAACGTTTCTAATGAGCTGGTTGTTTGAAATCGCAGACAGCGGCTTCTGGTGGGGATATAATCTGGGGGCAGCAAGCCAGTTGCATACGCTGCTGCCATGATATGTTGTACAAAGCTATTTAAGCTTCAACCTCGGGGCCTTATGTTATAAGGTTACGGCCCAATTCTATATAAAGTCGTTGAGGACTGGCTGGAAATCTTAGACAGATAATACTAACAAAGCTGGCCGCACGCTGTCCCACATGATAATGATACGGCGAGATGTTAAAGATATAGGTTCAAGTTCTGCTGTAAGAGTTCGATTTCGACGAAAGGCGATTGAAAGTTATTATGAAGTACTTACCATGCATCAGAATACATTTTTGAGCAACACAATTGATATCTAAATACTACAGACTTGCTTGAAATTGTATTAATTTTATCACAATGCGTGTCCAAGTGAATCAAACACCATAAACAATTTGTGGAACTACACAATGGCACAAGAGCACGAAAACCGCAATTTTCCAGATTAAACTTATCTCATTTCTTTGTTGTCTCTGTACATTTTCCCAAGTAATCATTTATAGGCATGTAATTCTTTTAGTATCTGAACGTGTCACTATATTGTCCATATACTCGATAATATCGTTGAATGAATGGCATATTCCGAAGAGGGACGACTAATATGTAAATCTTTCGTAGGTTTGTATAATAATGATATCCCATGAACATGATGAGAGTTGGGTAATTATCTACAAGAATTAATGAAATTAGGCAACTACTTTTTGGCAATTGTGACATTCCTTTTGCTCCGAAAAATATATATATTTTTTGTCATGACTCAAAGTAACCACAAAACGATTCCAAAGCTGTCAATGTGACACCTAAATTGAGCTTTTGCCAGAATAAGGCCTTGTTTAAACGACGCCATTACCCGTTCCGCATAATATTTTGATGTAACTTGACTTGCTCTTTAGATTAGGATAATATTATATTTTGCTACAATAGATATCATCGATTATACTATGTTTGATGATATCATGAGATAACATTTGTTTGTGTTTGTTTGTATTTGATATATATGTGTTATATGTGTTATCAATGAATGGAGAATAAAATAATTATTGGAAAAAAAACAGCAATGGTGATTAAAACAAAGATGTCATCTCAATCAATATAGGTCTATCTAAAACGAATTTTACACCATATTTAGACGTCTTGTCATCACGGCTAAGGAGGGTTATCTCAAACCAAAGATAACTTGAAGATTTCCCCCCATCCAAAAGTGTCATAACTCTAAGTGTTTTCATACAGATATAATGATAGGGTAGAATAATAGTGTAGAAGTTATCTAAAGCTAACTCCACTCAACTATGTCGAGAGGCGACCCGTCCTTTATGATTTATTAGCGGAACAGCCAAGTTCGTGTCTGGAACAGTTCTATTTCAAATGTCCTGGTGGCTTGTTCACATTAGGCTGGTTGCTGAAGTTATATGAAAACATGCCTACCTCAACATGCTCAAGAACACCACAACGATCCTTTCCAAATACTAATCTTCAAAGAGACATAAACTTTCCTTCAAACATTTGATCTAGAAATAGTTAAACAACTCATAGAAACACATTTGCACAGACGGTATTACCAAGGAAGCATTTGTGGGAGTTTCAATATTATAGAATTTTATGAGGCAAAACAAAGTGCAAATACGATCGAGATCTGTCCTTGTTAGATGAGTAACAACATTTACACTTGCCCTCTTTATATAAAAAGATACTCTTATTATTTGTTGAGTAAGATATAGAATAAAGTGGTAATATTAGGAAAAAAAGAACAATTGGCATAATTTTATACACGTTCGAGGGTATGTGCATTACTTAGAATTAAAACTAAACGAAGATGTGAGTATATCTTCACACATATAAAGTTTTCAAATCAATCTGAACTCGGGTACAAGTTCGTTTGGATCGTATAATATAGATGGCCAAGTTATGGTCCCACAAAGTTGAATGTTTACAATTTTGCGAAGGTTTGCGATAAACAAACGAGATGCTCTTTTCTATAGTCCTGTGGTTAGCCATCACCATGAATCAAACAGAGGGGGAACTTAAAAGCCATCATCATCTTCTGACTTTCAAATTTGATAAAGAACATCTTCATCGTCATTCACCTTGAAATAAGATCATGTTTAGACTCTGGTACTTGTAACAACAGGAAAATAAGTTGTTCGCAAAATTTAATGAAATTTACACGGAATTATCGAAATACTACATGCCAAAAAAAATTCCCCAAAAAGCATTACAGGCTAATCTGATGAGGAATTGATAATCCGAAATTTTCTGTAAAACATCCGTCTCTCTATGGGCCATTATATGTGACGGATGTGACCAGAGAGTTGACTTTTTAAGATTTTAAATCTTATATTGATGGAGTATAAGCATAGCAACTTGAATAGGCTATTCAATTCAATTCAATTAAAAATAACATTTTTTTTTCTTCAACATCAAAAATAAATCAGTGCTGTACAGTGTAGCAGTTTACAATTGAAATCAAATTATAGGGTAATTAGAACATGAATCATTAAGGTACGTATTAAAACAAATTGAAGGAAAAGGGCACAGATCCAGAAGCAGAGATTGTGTTGGATGCGCCGACAAATACAGCAACAACAATATAGTTCGATCAATATTCATGGATAGCAACTAAAAATAAAAATTCCTCTTTTTGCTCACACATGTCACAGATAATGGCCCTTATAATTTTTCTACAGGAAAACATTTTGTAATATGAAAGATGAATAATATGTCAGCGAGATTTTATCATTCACTTTTAATTCTGTGACAGTTCATAATTCTAAGTGGGTTATGATGATAATTTGTTTTTGTTTTAAATGAATACTGGAACAATTTCTCATCAGAGTAAGAGTTACAATTCAAATATACATGTACTCAATTATAAGCACTTTCAGTGGACCGTTGACGGACATGTTGCTATGGTAGGCTCGTCCAACACCCCTATACTGGCTTTGAAGATGAAGCACTCATCTGCTAGACGGATGGTATGATTTACTGGCCTATACCGGGTATACTTGGCATGATATATCACCTTTTTAACGTCGTTCGGCACGACATGGCAAGAAATCACCTCACCGCCAAGGACGGGGGAGGGATCCTTGACGAGCGGGCAAGTTCATAAGGCCTTGGAAAATGGCAAGTTTACGACTACAAATCGCGAGAAAATGGAAATGGAATAAACTTAAACGACCCAAGTTGAGTGCCTGCATTCTTTTACGCGGTCAACGCTTCATTGCTGAGTTTCAAAAGATTCTTGATTTGAATTTGAATTTTGAATTGAATCTATTTGTTTTCCTTTTTCATATACATAATCAATATAACTGATAAAATAACATGACAAGTGAAACAATTAAAGGAGGCGAGTACCCTGAAAGCACAGCTTGAGTTGGGATGGCCTTAAAACAAAGTGAAACAAAATTATCTCTTTAAAGAAGAATAACGAACAAAAATAGTACATATTATCATTTGAAGAAAACAAACAATTTAAGGATAAAACGAGATGGAAAAAGGAAAAATAATGAAAAAATGTTCATATATGATTTTTATAGTTTAAACAAAATCATTACATTGACATTTTTGTTGTATTATAGAATTGATTCCACCAGTTAACCTGAATTTCCCAGTAGCATTTCACTCCTCCATCAAGTTTCACTGCTCATTTACCAGTTCACTTGGAAGAAAACTGTTTGAAAAGCTACAGAATATTTCCGAGAATTCGATTATTTGAATCATTTTAATAGTGATATTAGAGATCTATAATAGTACCGTATGCCAAAGTGAGGGTGATTAAAAATATCTAACAGAGAAAACTAGAGGAAAAACGTTTAAGATCCGTTTGGCGAAGTTGTGGTTGTTTCAAGCTAATATAGTGCTTCATAATATCCTTTGTTTTTCAACAGTTCAAGTGAAATATTTCCGGCGGTCCCCAAACATTTTAATTTCTATGTTGCTTTATAATAGTTTTCGTTTGAATTATACGTCATCCTACTTTCTATCTCTCAATCCTTACTTCCTATCTGTATTCCTCTGCCTCTCTGCGACCCCTCCACTTTCTCTCTTCGTTTGTGTTTGTTGGTCTGACAAAGTGTTCGTATATTTCGTCTCTCAGTTTATATTTTGTATTCTCTCTCCCTTTCATAACTGATTTTCTTCTTTCCTTTTATCTTTCCGTCTGTCTCATCACCTCGCTTTATTCTTTTTCTATTATCCTTTTTTTTTATTCTCTCTAGATATATATTGCTTCTTTCTACTTTTTCTCTACTTTTTGTGTTGCTGTTTTCTTACATATCCATCACATGTCCCTCATTCTCACCCTTAATAATTCTCATTATCTCTTTCCCTCACCCTCTCCCACCCTACCTCTTCAATATTTGTCAAACAGGGATGAGATGTGGTCTAGTATCAGGGGACAGGTCTTGTTTCAATCCCCCTGTCTACACCGGAGATGAGAAAGAACTAGCGGTGTCTTTGAACAGGATTGACACCAATTCTTAGCCATTCTATTCCTTTGCTTGTTATCATACCTTCTTCTCTCGTAAACACCATATTCTAAAGGCCAACTCACACCTCAGCCATGTCAGCGTTTTCAGCCTGTGTCGACCCACAGTACGTTTTTGAAAATTTAAATCGCTCCCCAAGCACATCCTTGACGAGAGCACTGTATGCGCTGACCAGACGGTGGACTGACGTTTGGATCGCGTTCAAGGAGCGTACGCCGATCGTCAGTCCACCGTATGACCTGCGTCTTTGTACGTACAGGGGACGTTTTGAATTTGACATAAAACCGACGCAGGCTACAACGCAAGTATGTGAGCCGGCCTTCAAGAACGACCAACTAACATGATCAAATCACACGTCTCGGACAAACTGAAGATTCAAAGTCAGACTGAACAAGAAAGTACACTCTCGCACATACAGACGAACACGAACATACACACACATATACACACACATACCTAGTCGTACACACCGACAAAACCGACACAATCACACACATACAATCCATACGCATATTCCAACAGATCCACGCTCAAACTGGGTTGTGTGTAAATCTAGGCATGACCAGATGACACTACGAACGACTGGTGACCAATTTCCGGCGGTGTGACGCGCCTATAACAAACCCCTTTGCCATTTGCCAAGAGTGATCTGACTTTGTGACGGGGTTATTAATGCGGTCGAGGTGTTACATGGTCCAGCGTGTACATCATCAGTCGGATCTGAATGAACTTGATATCTCAAGGAGTCCAAAGACACACCAACTGTTCACATTCTGGATTTTTACGTCAATCTTAAAGCACTTTCGTCACACAAGTGACAGCATCTTGTGCATTTGCCAGAACGGGGGATACAAATTAATAAGTCATTATTTAGAATTTCTAGTTTTACACCAAAATGGGATGTCTGAACCTTGCCAATAATTTTTTCCTCAAATTTACAGATGTACTAACTGCTATGCACTAAAATAAGCTATTCTAACGAGCCCTATTGGATGATTTGCATGATATAGAATTCATGACTGAAAACTGACATGGTAATTTCGGTTACCTACAAAACATTTCTAATCGCATGTTACTTTTAAATTATTTTAGGGAATTGCCTTCTAACCAGCTTACTACGATCTGACTAACATCAGACCGAGTATAACGGATTTTGGTTACCTTTAATTGACTCAGAATCGGACCACAACGCTTGTAACGCCGCATTTTCCCCTTTTTTATAATCTTATTTCCCTTTTGTTTTATTTTGCTGCATTTCATTTTGCAGAAATGCTCCTATTTTACTTTTTTTTTCTCCAGGATGTAATTGGTCCTGAAATGCCTACCAACCCTTGACGTTTCGATAACACTATCAATTCAGATAGTGTGAGTGTGAACGCATTATGACCAAGTTCAGGACCAGAACTTCGCAGAAGGGGTGTGAAGTTTGTAAGAGGGTTATTCAAACACACCCCTGTCCTCTCGTATGCCAAGCAGGATGCGTATGATGATGGTGACAGTCAAAAAATTTCCCTTTTTTTGAGAGGGGAGGGGGGTTGCGGGGAATGATTTCTTGAAATTTTGTGGCTGGTTATACACAATTTGATCAGTGATTATGTATCAAAGCACTATTAACATGCACTCAAGTGTAACTGTGTGGTTATGTTTTATATAAGGATACATGTACGCTTAATCATAGAAAAAAGAATGCTTCGAGAATTATAATTGGCACGTATTTGGACATGTTACGGATCCGTTCAACTCTCTTAATTGCTTTTAACAGTCCTTTAACCCTATCTCTACCAGGCAATTAATGATTCCTTACTTTGTTATTCACTGGCAAATTTCACTCAAACTTATTTGTGTATGTTCATCTATTTTTGTATGTTCGTCTTTTTCTCAACAGTGTTCAAAGCAAAGGATTTTTTGCGTTGATTAACAATTTAACTGCCATAGGGCATGAAGGGTTTGCTGCAATTTCGCATTTTTTTCGTACAGTTTTTAATTTCATCTTTTAATATCGAAATGAGAGATTTTAGATGGAATTAGGGGTTTCCCCATTTTTTCATTAAGCGAGTTTGGACAAAAGGCGAGGATCTTATCAGATTCAGTGAATCAGCGCATTTTCCTCCATTTTTTGTTCCTACTTCTTTCTTTTCAGATGCTTGAAATGAGCGAATCGTCCTCATGGTGAAGCGCCAGACAATGACACATTTGAGTGCTTGCAGTTACATTATTATAGGGGAAATTTCTCGAATGGTCATTATTTCACATGTAAAAAATCATGTGTTAAATAACAGTTGAGAATATTTGACAAATTTTGCGGCTGTATAATTGTGTTTCAGAGTGTCTGTGAATTTGCGAATCAAGGACAATATTTCATTTCATTTCATTTCATTTTCATTTATTTATTTTTTCGTTTCAAACAAAATACAAATCAATACAGTATGATAAAATATACAATTCAAGGTTAATACGCATAACTTTTCCAAAGTAACAAATTTGCAAAATCATACTTAAATGTAATATCTTATAGTTATAAAGGTAAGCGAGAATAGAAGAAAATTATATTTTGCGAAAACGGAGAGACCCACTATAAAAAGCTTTGCTTGTAGGGTGTGGGCTACTCTACATAAATCATATATTAATAACAATTTTGAAGTAATATTAAAGGAGATGAAGAAAGGAAGACCAGTAGAGACAAACGATGATAGGAGAATGAAACAATACAAGACATGTTTGACAACAATTGTAGAAATGAAAGATGGTGAAGAGGGAAAGGTGAGGAAAGAGATGGAGAAAGGTGCTGTATATCGAGATGTTGGGTTAACCTGTGAGAGAGCGAGATTTTATGTGATAAGAGTAAAGAGGGGAATTAGAGAAGACAGATATTTTAGCCATGAATATAGGACTTGATCAGAGATTCCTTCAATTTACTTTTAAAAAAAATCTCTGATCAAGTCCTATATTCTGTCTTCTCTAATACCCCTCTTTACTCTACGTAAAACGTAGAAATATGAAAACGGATATCGTTCTTTATAAAACATGTAAAATATAAAATATATGACCACATTAGAATTATGTTATTTATTTATTTACCATTTTTCTTCATTTGTTCAAAATTTACCAGTGAAATGCATTCAGACGGTTGGTATTTCATGGGCCCTGGAACACATTAAGATAATTTCATACAGTTTAAACAAAATAACGTAAAATATGATACAACAAATATAATATTTCTAAATAGAAGATTGAAAATATATGAAAGGATAAATGTTAAATGTTAAATAAGATACAATGAATGTTAATGAAAATGAGGATGGATATTCGATGATACTATCAGAAAAATGAGTAACATAAACATTTCATCCATCATTGACCAAACACGTGTTGAAAATCGTCAGATCATTAAACAAAGAATAATACGATATTAGGGCAGATTTTGCGACGAGGATACATGTAAGTTAATTAGGAACCGACGAGAACATCAACCCAATTTTGACTAAAAATGCGAGAATTAATCACCGAAAACGCATTTATTCACCCATTTTCAACAATGATGCGAGAGTAATTTCTATGACCAACCGAAACGAGAATGGCGCCTGGATAGCTTCGTTTTCATCTTATGCAAATATGGTAGATTCGATCTTATTAACATGTCATTATTCATCTAAACTCATTTCTGAAAAGACATATTTTGTCTTTTATTTCTTTCTCAAATATCTCTTTACCTGCTTAATAGCTTGCAGGTGCTCTGATGATATACATCATTAAGAATTGGAGCAGACGACAGAAATATCGGTTTCCACCACAAGGTTTTTTGTTCCCGCCAAAAGTAAAGAGATATAATTCTTTATAAAAGCTTATATCAAGGGATACCTACGATGGCAAAATTAAGCTTTTTATTGCAGTTTTTCCAATTCGTGATACAAATGCATGTGTAACTATGTAATTGATATGTTTTGTGCTTTAGTTTATCGGTTCAATATAATTTGCTTTATTTTCTTTCATTGTAAGGTATTTAAATCATCATTATATAATAGTTGTAAAGTACATCCATACCTTCTTTGTATAAATGTATTATTTCATATTGATTTGCATTTCATTTGTAATTGTTGTTCGCCCTCTCTATTAAACTTTATTGTATGATATGGGGCCTGTAACATAAAAGATGCAATTAAACTTACAATTAATATTTGTCGTAAGTCTATGGCAAAATGTGTTCAAAATAGATGCAATTAATTGCAAAATTAATTGTATCTCTTTATGTACTTTACAGGCCCTGGACTTTGATGTTAACATCAAATCTGCCGATATTTGTACATGTATGAATATATATCAGAATAAATGAATAATTAAATGAGTATAGACAAATGAATAAACAATAGTTTGTGGCTTTGATAAAGCATTGCAATTGATCTATATTTCACACTGTTTTTACTCTAAGTTATATGTCATACAGTCTACAATATTTTGTGCGATATTTGTGCCATTGTTTGTGTTAGATGAGAATCATAATCGTACTCAGATAATGTAAAATAAAACTCTTTTGACATAACACACACACATACACACACACACACACACACACACACACACATAATGTATTTATATAATTAGATCTCTCAATGTGCCAATAAAAGTAAAACCAACAAAATATCGTCATTTCATGTTTTCATGCATGGATAGACATCGATTGTTCACATCAATTGTCTTTTTTATATAAATGTAAGAGTACATTGATCGTTTTTCTTACGGAAAGAAAGTTTCACATACTCGTACCATAAAGTGCATTGTCATCCATGTCATCATGTGCAAAATCATAAGGTATTGAATTAAAGCAACATAATAGTCTTTTTAAAATGAAAGGGAGATACAGACAGAAGGAGAATGAGAGCGAGAGAGAATAAAAAAATAGATTGTTTGTTTCTTTGACTAAACGAACAAGGTCATAATGAAAAGATGAAATTTACAACCTTGATGTTTTGGCGCCCCCACGTCGCGACATATCGCCTAGCTCGGATTGTCCCTTCAGTTCTCCCGTGTCAAACAAAGTTTGGACCTGCTCGGTTTTTCGCACCTTTTTCTTCACCGCGTCCCGCCATTCTTGTCTTGTTTGACAAATTATTGTCTTCAAATCACGTCCATTCTTTCCTCTTTTTCTTTCTTTTCTTGCAATGAAGGGTCGATCACACTTTGTAGTTTGTGTCAAACATCTACACAGCGTTCATAGGAATTAAGAAAAATTCCCCGTGAACGTACAAATAAGGAGAGGATGCATTTGATCGACGTTGAGGGCGTTCGGCTCGTGCTCGGAGTACAAACATTATCGTCAGCTAAGCGTCTTTCAAATGTCACAAACTTTGGGCAAACTTTGACTATAAACTTAAATATGTAATTGACCTTTTATAGCCAACCGATTGGATGGTCCCTCTTGGCGAAGGAGGCACGTTTGTCTTAATCTAGCATACGTCTCGAGTAACATGGCTGTACGTATTCAACGCGAGTAAAGCTTCTCCCCTGCGTCTTTCTACGCACATGGAGCGTCAAATTGATAAACGATATACCCTGGCTATGGACGCAAACGTGAGACAGGGTCAAGAGCAAACTAAAAATTGGGATTCAGGAGCTAGGTTAAAGAGAAAGGCAAACTTGTACTTGATTCTTATCTGGCGTGTCGAGTTTTACACCGTTCTTTTGTCCCGATGACGTCAAGCTAAAGTCATATTTTTGAGACCTTGTTTCTTCTCGTTTCCCATTTGTAATCATTGTCAATGATTGTAATGTTGTCCGAGCCATTGGGGATGGCGATTTGGGTGAGATAGTTTTTCAATTACCTACTTGGGAATACGTGTAGTTTTGTCTGAGGTAAAGTATGTTTGTACCATCCGATGGCAGATTCCCTAGCACTTCGACCTACTTCGATTCGGACTAAATTAATGATTGTTATTTCCTGGATTCTGAAATAAGAATTTCCATAGGAGTACAAAATAGCTAGAACTAATATGCATTTAGATTTAAAAAAAAAAAGATATGCAAATTAAACATTTTAGGACATTTTACCAGCTCTATATTCATATTATTTATAATATTTCACATTATTTAACATATCAACAATCTGGAATTGACCACCCTAGCCAATTCATCTATTAAATCACCCTGCTGGAATACTCAAATCATGCCACTGGGAAAGGAACATGTGCATATTTTGTATTGTTGCCTGAATTTAAAAAAAACGGGGCAATAATAGATCTATGTTATTGCAGGGCTCTCTATGGGAGAACGATTCGAAGAACTGAAGAGACCGCCCTGGGTGGTGAAATAAGAACCATTATTATTATTAACATATAATATTATTTTTGTCGAAAGTTACATGTTAGTACCCCTGAGTTATGTTTGATGATCTACGCACAACTCTACGAACGACTGGTGACAATTTTCCCCACTCAATGGCAACCTCTGGCGCTAAATCGCACCGTGAGAAAGGGTAACCATTCGTTCGTAGAGTCGTGTGTAGATGTACGAATGGCTTTATGATACAAAATCTTGCAGGACTATGCGGAGGAACATTCCCAACTGATTCCCAGATTGCTATTCATCTGAAATTCATTGCCATAAGACACACGCGCACTTTAAACATGCCAAACAAGTACATTGTGTATGTACATGATGTATGAGGAATTGGATACTACTTTCAATGCCATGACGAAATATCATTCCCATGTGAAATACGAGATGATAAGAAAAAGAAAATTCATCATCATTTAATGATACTTTGATGCACAAATTGATGAGCGAGAACAGGAAAACTCCACTCTATCATCATGATCATACGCTTTTATTGCAAAAACACGTTTCGTTTCAAATTAATTTTGAAGTTATATTTTTCCCCGTTCCGGTTGGAATTGTAATCGTGTGACCATTTTCCCTTCTGACGCGAGGAGGAAATATCCCTGTTTTTTTTTAAATTCTAAGATATGTGCATTTTAAGCAAGACGACATAAGTATGATTAGGTAAGTGGGTGTTACGCCTCATAGGTAGTCTGCAAGAACAGACCCTTGGGTTTCGTTGTGCACAAACACAGAGAGTTGTACAGGGTATACACTGTGTGTCTCATTGTGTGTCTCGTGCTAGAGCAATGCTGTATGTGTGTGATGTAGTCACGCAGCGCATGCCCTGTATCATGCTCCGCACACTCACACACCGAAAGTCTCGGGTTTGTGCTTTCAAACTACCCCATAGGCAAGTTAAACAAAATCATAAAGATTGTTTCACTTTGTTCTTTTGAGATATTTCATTACAATTCGTATACATTTTTCCATTTTTTATAAGAAACTTATAAGGTGGATAACATGCATTATGAATAAAACAGAGCAGGACCAGAGAGCTATATTTGCAATTTTTGTTTTTTGAGGATTCCTATTTCTCATGAATTGAGGGTGCTTCTTTTAAAGGATAGCAAAATGCTATCACACGGTCGAATCACGACATCGGAAGAGGATATTTTGATGCTGTTTGTGCACTTAATTGTTTGTTTGCTTGTTGTCTACATTTTCATTCTCATTACCATATTATATCAATACGGTTGCGGTATGAGACATGTATCATTTCAAATGCCCTTGAATATGGTCAGTCTTTCGCTAGAATTCACCAGGAAGAGACATGCTAAATACATAGTATTTCGATCGCAATTAATCTACATGCATAATTGAAGACTGTCATATACATGATATACGCTCCAATTTGCTAATCTTAAAACACAATTAGCAATGATTAGAGATTAAATGAATGGAATAATACCGCCGTTGATTCTAGAAAGCCTAGAGACAATGACATTGGAAAATTATCAACCTAATTGCTGAGGAATGCGCTTTGTACAAGCTCAATCCTACCTTTGCGTTTTAAGTCCGCGTCGGCTCAGCGTCTTTTGACAATTAGAAACGTTCCCCGAGCGCAGAGCATACGAGAATCAGACGGTGGACTGACGTTTGGATTGCGCTCACGGAGCGTTAGTTCAACGTATGACCTGTGTATTTGTGCGTCCAGGGAGCGGTTTTTAATTTTCAAACACGCTTGGCCAACGCAGGCTAAAAACGCATACTGTCAATATCGCATTTTTCGTTCACAGCTGAGTCTTTCAAAATTTCAAAAACGCTTGGCGTCAGACGCAATGGTGTGAATGAGCCTTTAAACATAAACGTATTGCTGAATCAAACTCTGGGATTTTGCTTGGTAACAATAGGCGGGTTTACTTATATATTCAAATTTATGTGCTTTGCTCGCCACTGAACGTAGTTATGTGGTATTCCGTTTGATAACAATAAGACTACAATATATGGAATCCAGTTTGCATACATTACTTGTTGCTATGTCGGGCAAGCTTTAGGGTTGTAAAGAACAACCTTTGTCAGTGTTTGTGTTAAAGGTATGCATAAAATTGGCATCTATTAGTAAACCCGCCTATTGGTGGTGATGGATGCGTAATCGCAAATCATCATGAGAATTCTTTGATACAACAGTTTTTCCATAATGTAAAGAAAAAATGATGGCAAGCGAGCAATGGGTGAGGGCGCATATTATCTGAGTAAATTTGTCCAAGTTAAAAACCCACTAAAACTGATAGATATTTCACTTTTTACGAAGGTAAAACAACATCATTTGTTGTTAAGTGGTGATTCCCGAATAATTGCAACATATTTTACTGGAACACAACATTTCAATTCAATTCAATTCAATTCAATTTTATTTACATCTCTTTAAAAACACATAAAATAACAAATTAAAAGCACAAAAGTAATACAAGACAAAATAGAATTATGAAAAAAAATGAAAAACATAAACCAGCAAAACGGCGTAATTGGACTTGACAAAAAGGCTGCTTTTAATTTACTCTTTATGTAGTGAATGTAAGAAAGTTTAAGAGAAAGAAATAACTGGGATATCACTTATTCACATTGATACAATTACATGAAGGGCTTTTGAGATGTGACACATTTGATAATGCAAACTCCTTTGCACATGAATAAGTTGTGTAAGGAAAATGATACCAATAAAATACGGTAGATACATGTGGTGCACTGTGGAAGAATTCAGACTGCTCAAGTGAGTATTGTTTGCTTCTGAGCGCGTTCATGTTTATCATAAATTTCCGAATGTGATCTTGAGACTGTAAACCAAACTGAAAACATAAAATTCCGACCTTGATTCGATGGTTTATTAAGGGTGCATAGATCTGGCAAAATGAATCTTTGAACATGTAGTTTTACAGAGTATCATTATCCGATATAAGAAAATATTGTTTTCAATCAAGGTATTATAGAATTGCACGATTGAACACAAATGTATGATCAATCAATCAATCGATCAATTATGGTTTTATTGAAATGAAAAAAAATGCACGGTAGTTGTTAAAATCACTCTCCCTCTCTCCTTCTCTCTCTCTCTCTCTCTCTCTCTCTCTCTCTCTCTCTCGTTCATTCTTCTTCCTTTCCTTCTTTTTCCTTTCCTTTTTCTACTTCTTCTTCTTTTTCTTCTTCTTTTTCTTCTTCCTCTTCTTCTTCTTCTTTTTCTTCTTCTTTCTCTTTTTCTTTTTCTTCTTCATCTTCTTCTTCTTCTTCTTCTTCTTCTTCTTCTTCTTCTTCTTCTTCTCCTTCTTCTTTTTTTCTAATTCTCTTCGCCCTCTCTAACTATATTTGTCAGTCTTTGAAGTATAACAACCATATTTATGTACTTATATTACATTTATTTTCAACTAGATTTTCTTCCACTTTCTTTCTGTTTGAGAGACATTTCATTTCTTCCCATTCCTTCTCCAAAGTTTGGGAATGGCAGATGTCATGACCTTGCTGGGTAAAGGTCACTGACTCATTGGTTCTGGCGGGAAAAATTGAGAAAAAATTATAAGCATGTCAAGAAAGGCATTTCCCGATGTCTGATTTATCTTACGTTTGATTCTAATTCAATGCCCGTGTATTCTAAATTATGATTTTTTTTTCGAAAAAGGGGTTTACTTGTTCTCTTTTTTTTTCATCCACAACAATCGTCATTTCGTATAATTCTTGAAGTAGTGCTTTATTTCCAATCAGTAAAACGACGTATAACATATTACATAATAAGAAATCAGAATACATTTGACAAATTTACATGTGTAAAAATAATTTGCACATAATAAAATTGGCTGGATTGCCCTTTCAGAAGAATTAACATAAATACCTCTGTTCTTCCAAGGGGTCCAGTTAGGACATTAATATATCAATCGTATGGTTAAAGACATTGAAAAATAATACCCTATTTACGCATTTATGGTGAGAAGCCGTATTCACATGTATCGATGTTTATCCTGCCTTCAACCAGTGAACGAGCTAGGAATACTAGTCTGATATGGCGCTCGGACTGTTTTCCAGTCCACTTCCAATGTCCTGATCTTTTGTTTAACATGTTTAATATGAAGTGATCAAGGCTATTCACTGAAGAGCAAATAGGTTGTGAGACAATTATGCAGGCCAATGAAAATTGACAGGAAAACCATGGAGTGCATGGGAAAACAGTTCGAGTGCGATATCGGACAAGCTTTCCCCGGGTGTTCCCTGGCTAACGACCGGATAAATTTATATGTGGTATAAATCATGTAAAACTAAGATGCTCATTAAGTTGGCAGTGGTTGGATGCTAGAATAGATATCAAAAGTCCGCCTCAATCCTCACCACGACTCCAATATATTCATTATATATTCCGAGTGACGGTGTGGCAAAGTATGAATGGCACAGATCATTATAATGAACTTTCAAATCAATCTCAACTTGTGAAAATTCACACAATAATCGCGAACAAGACGAAAAGGGAACAAGCTCCCTGCTTTATTAAACAAACTGTGAGGGATAGAAAGCGAGGCGCTCAAGTGTTTAACAGGATTATCATCATGGTCCGTTTAATAATGTTTCATTTCTATCAAAATGGCAAAATTTTCTTTGTAATCTTTACACTCATCAAACCCTCGACGTCCGCGCGAAGAGAAGCTTTTTGTGATTTCATTTTTCTGCACCCTGTCTTCATTCTTTTAGAATATGTTTTGAAGTGAGAGATATTTTCTTGCGGTGTGTCTGAAATTGTTTGGATCGGATGTGAGTCATTATTCCACACGAGAGTGCATTGAGAACGTTGTATGGGACCACTCGCTGTGTTAGCCGTGTGAGCGAACCACCGGCACGTTCGCCCCCTGAAGTCTCGGGCTCCGAGGCACACAACCGTCACCCCTGCTGATTTCGGCCGAATATTTGTGCGTTCTGCTAGAAACAGATTACAAGGGCGATGGTGGCGCAAAATAGGTGCAGAGAGAAAGAGAGAAAGAAGGAGGAAAAAACAGAAAAATATTTAATGGAGAGTATATGTACGGACAATATTTTGCTCTCTTGTCCAATATTGAAAAATTAAAATGGCATAAATAAAGAACAATTCCGACTTCTGGTTTTCTATGGTGCATCGTTGAGGCTATGGAAATAGTACAAACGAAATAAGATTGTGAATTAGCTGATTAGCAAGCTTTTGGGGAGGTAAAATTTCAATGCTAATAAATAATTTTCTAGTACTAGCACTAGCCTGCTGCTATTGCTATATCACTTCTATTGGTAATAATTATAATATAGTTGCTATCATTATTCTCAATTTGTTTTAATGTTATCATCATTAGCATAAAGATTATAAGCATCAGTAATTGTTATTATCATCATCATTATCATCATATCATCATCATTATCATCATCACCATAACAAATGATTATCAATTATTATTATCATAAGTAGTAGTAGTAATTATTATTATCATCATCATCATCATCATCATTATAACAAATAGCAGGATCATCAGTATTAGTTTAGATGATTTTTTTTTGTTTTATCTTCAGTTATTATAACTTATAAGTATTTGGTTGAACAAAAAATAATGACCACCTTAAAGATATATATAGAGCTCTCAAGTGCCAAAGATTTCATACACAATAATTGTAACCTATACTAGAAAAGAGCTGAAACCTTGGTATATGTAATAAAACGGTTCTCAAAATGGCAGCGGTTGACTCAATTTTGTGACACATTGTACATTTACGTCTAAGGAAAACATGGATAAATATTAATCGTAAGTCAATGGCAGAACGTGTACCATAAAGATACGATTAATTTTCAATTTATCGTATCTCCTTTATGTTACAGGCCCCATATCTTAAATCTTCCCTGCCAATCCGTCTCAATTCACTGACTGCTACTCACACACACCCCACACGCACACACGTGAACATATCACACACATAAATACATTCAACAAGCTATACATACCCCATATTATTTCTTACACACACATCCCCATCAAAATAAATCTCAAACCTACACTAGCACATTGCATACACAAATTTCGATATGTATTGAGCACACAATCATCTTTCAATGGTGGTATCCCACGTGTTTTTAACCCCACACACGCGCACACCATCCTCCATATAGTACGCACAACACATATCAAACATTCGCCCTTCTCTCTCTCTCTCTCTCTCTCTCTCTCACACACACACACACACATACACACACACACACACAAACACACTCTCTCTCAATTCACCATCCTTTCCTCACAAAACTCCGAGCATTTCATTCTCTCACTAACCCACATCCACACATTTAACAGCCACTCATTCATCCACACATTTCCCATGTTTCCCTTCGGCATAACTCACACACCAATATACCATACCCATGCTGTTATATCCTCTTGGAATCATCTTCCCCGTTGAGAATGTGAGAGAAACACCCACACCCATACATACACACTCACCTACAGGCACACCCACCCACACACAAACGCACACACACCATATAATATAAAAATTATAGATTATAATGGTCTGCTGTGAGTACGGTGCTTCACTGAAGGCCAGTTACACGCCACATGCACACCGATATACCCACCTTACCCACACACACGCACACACACACACACACACACACACACTATAAAACGAAAGATTTCATCGTTCTGCAGTGAGTACGGTCAATTTGCCACACTGAAGGCTAGTTCTTCCGCTTGACCAGTACGCCCTAGACTGCTAGACGAGGAGCCATTTTTATACTCCTCACTCCTCGTCAACTGGTCATATTTGTCTCTTTTCTATTTCTGTTTCTATTTCTGTTTTCTACCCTTCATAATTTTTCCGTCAGCATTCGACCACTTTACTGTAACTATTATTCTGCTCAATCCAACCATGACTGTGGAATATGGTGACCAGTATTGGATATTGTAATGACACAAGATGACGAGAACATTTTAGAATGGAGGAGAGACGGAAATGGGGAAAGTGATATAAAAATAGCTAAAGAGTGGGATGAAAAAAATGTGCCACGTTTGCGTTTTAGGTCGATAAATAAACGAACAATTCCAACGCACAGTAAAACCAAGGAATGGTAAAAACTAACTGACTTCGACACTGAGCCATATTTTTTCGATAATGATATTGCTAAGATATATATTCATATTTTTACTTATTTCACATATATTGCATAAAATATCCATGAATGTTACGATGATTTATTCCCCAAATCTTCCCACATTTGGATATTACACATTTTAAATCAAATACATGTATCTCGTTGACTACCTCTACTAGATACAATCATGACAGTGGAACCCCGTTATATATAAAGAGGTCGGATATTGCGAGATACCTGTTATAACAAGGTGATTTTATTGGTCCCAGTTTTTTTTCAGGTGTTTGTGTGTTTTTACGCTGATATAGTGGGGAACCTGATATAAAAAGGTAATTTTCATGGTCGGGGTTAGTAATATACCTGAAAATAAGTCGTTTTTTTACTACTTTCATGTCAGACATGACTGAAATTTGTCAAATTTGACTTGAATGATGCTGTTTCCAGATGACCTTTTCATCTAGCAATTTTCAACTTGTTCGCTTGAAAATGTTTGAATTGCAGATATGAAGCAAGTACAATATGAAGTCGTCATTATTGCACGACACAATACATCAAATATGTCATTTTACATACTATTTTCTCAGGATAAGATTGCAACGTCCTCAGAATCTGTCTTACATTTCACAATCTCCTTTTTCCCTCGTAAACGAATGTTTCTCTCCCTCCATTCGCTGTCATTTACATTACGCTAATCTGTTCCATTTATTCCTGCGTGTTCTACAGGTGCCGCCCGTAATTAATTTCACCCAGACATTTTTCTGTCGAAATTGCTGTAAACGTTAACCTCAATTAGACGGCAGGCCGCCTCTCAGACTGTCGCAATAAAATCAAGTTTAAGGCTCAGTCACATGTTATCGCACACATCCATTGTATACCAAGTGTAAATTGACACTACTTGTCGTCCCATTTGCCAATGATACACAGGGAACATTGTTGACTGACGCTGAAATGTACGCATATCAAGCTTAATGCGGAATTGCACGTTCGCTTTTGTTTATGGTCAACATCTTCCCAGTGTTCGTGATATTTGAAAGACGTTACGTGAACGTAGAAATACGAAGGAAAACGCGGAGCTGGAACGAACGCATGCGTGCGTCAAGCGCTTCTCAAAGGCGTTCAACGTCTGCCTTGACTTTTCCATCCTTTAAATTCATCTGCATAAATGGTGCGTCTTTTAAATTTCATGAACACTGGGCAGACGTCGACGATAAATGCAAAGGTGTGATATTGAGCCTCAAAGCTGATCGAATTTAGAGTTAGTCAAGTGCCTGTCTTTCGGATATTTCTGCGTATCTAGGCACCATGAAATCAACTCAATCTACACTGAATAAAGGTAGGATTATATGACAAAACGTTACGTTAACGTAAAAATACGAAGGAAAATGCATAGCTGAAACGAACGCGTGCGTGCGTCAAGCACTCAGATCGGAGGCGTTCAACGTCTGCCTTGACTTTTCCATCCTTTAAATTCATCTACATACATGGTGCGTCTTTTAAATTTCACGAACACTGGGCAGACATCAACTATATATGCAACGGTGTGATATTGAGCCTCAAAACCGAACGAATTTAGCGTTAGACAAGTGTTGTCCTTTCGGATATTTCTGCGGAAAGACGCCGTAAAATGGTAACATCAACTCAAATTACACTGAATAGAGGTTGGCCTATAACACAAATGTGTGACCAAGGTTTAAACTTAGATGTTCGAGCGAGAAAAGAGAACTTGGACGAGATGTGATCTTATCAGTGATGTGCTTCTGATTGCCCCAAGTGAAATGATTAGAAGCAATGAAGATGGCGGGATAAAAAAACCCTCGAAATTGGAACGCTTAGGGTAATTCGACAGAGATTTGGAACCTGGCTGCATGCAGTTTTCAAGAAACTCCATTATGTAGTGTTCCAAGTAAGAAAGTTCAACTTATGGATTAGTAAAGAATTCGATTTGTTTCTCATTTCAATTTTCATTTTCCTAAGTATCTTTTAAAAAATGAAATGCATTTTTCTTAACATCACACTTTTCAACTGAGAATAGACATGTCTTTGAAAATAAGATGTAAGCGAAATCAATCTAAGTGTAATGAAATATCTGAGTATTCATATTTTTCAACTTTTTCATTTTATTAATTTTCAGGTGGGATAATTTACAGACGATTAAACTTAAAAGTAATTTCTCGAAAGATAGTAAATGGTATGATTTAGTCAAAAGATCTGAAATAACATTGAAGATGTCCTTGTCCACGAAAGAATAACGGTCAAATACGACCGAAGGGCCGGAGAAGAGAACAGGAAACAGAGAGAGAGAGAGAGAGAGAGAAAAGATGAATAGAAAATGAAAATAGAAATAATGAAAAGGTAGCGAAGGAAAAAGAGAATCAGAAAAAAGAAAGAGAAAGAAAAAATAGAGAGAGAGAGAGAGAGAGAGAGAGAGAGAGAGAGCACTATAGGATAAAATGTATAGATTGATAAATACAAAGAAAGGGAAAAGGACAAAAAGAAAAAGAAAGAAGAAAAAGGAAGATAAAAATACAATGCGGTGGGGGACCAACAAATGAATTGCGATGGAACGAAAAACAGAGGCAGAAAGAGAAGGGGCAGTGTGTGGGGGTGTGTGTGGGGTGTGTGTGGAGGGGGGGGGGGGAAAATGAAAGAGAGAGTATGTTTGTGTTCGTGTGTGTGAAAATGAAAAAGAGAGAGACAGACAGATAGAGAAAAATAGTGTGTGTATGTGTGTGAAAATGAAATAGAGATATAGAGAGTGTGTGTGTGTGCGTGTGTGTGTGAAAATGAAAGAGGGAGAGACAGATAGAGATAAATAGTGTGGGTGTGAAAATGAAAGAGAGAGATAATATGTGTGTGCGTGTGTATAAAAATAGAAGAGAGAGAGAGAATGCGTGTGTGTGTGTGTGTATGAAAATGAAAGGGAGGCAGTGTGTGGGGGTGTGTGGTGTGAAAATGAAAGAGGGAGAGGGAGAGGATGTGTGTCTGTGTGTGTGAAAATGAAAGAGAAAGAAGAGAGAGAGAGTGCGTGTGTGTGAAAATGAAAGAGGGAGAGGGTGAGGGTGTGTATATGTGTGTGTATGTATGTGTGTGAAAATGAAAGAGAGAGAGAGAGAGGGAGAGAGAGAGAGAGATAACATCGTCGTCCAATCGTAGCTTTTGTGCGAGCATGAATACGCAGAAGCCATCTCCCGCCATCTCAATAACGAATTCAGTTCGAGCGTCATCATGGTCATGTTTAATAGTCAAAACAGCTCTTGAGGTATGACATGTATGATGCGAATTTCTCATGGACGAAGTCCTCTCCCACCAGTTATCAGTGCGGTAACATTACCCCGACACCACCAGAATCGAGCAGGTACCGACAAAAAACAGGATAAATCATAATGAACTTCGTGAAGATCTCCCGCCATTTTGAGTACGAGTGGGGGGGGGGGGGGGTCATATGGCGACACAAAAGGGGCTCGATGGGGAAAATTGCAATGATGAATGACCATAGAGGCACTTCTACGCTTTCAATGATGAGGACCCAAGTCTGTCCAAGTTCTGTTCCATGTACAAGGAGCGTATGCCAAACGTCGGTTCAACGCCAGTATGAACTACGTCTTTTTTTTGCGTCCAGGGAGCGTTTTTAATTAAATACAAAAACACTCGGCCGATGCAGGCTAAAACACAAAGGTGTGAGTTGGCCGTTAACATGTAAGCAAAGACCATGAACGTGATGTGGATATATTTTGTTAAACCATCGTAGAGGGCGGTATAGAATCTTATTTTTTGACAAATTAATTTTAATCTATTTTTAGGTTTAGCAAAATCGCAAAGATGTTTTGAACTCATTTCAACCACTTTGCTCCTCACCACCCCTCCCCCTTTCCAAGCTCAATACCTCCCACGTCCTGACACTGTTTCATCAGCTCTTCCCCATCTTCATCCACACGTACACCTCGACCATGCAGCTTCCTTGGCGGAAAGATCAGGATGAAAGTCAAGGAGTTTCCACAATTGGGGAAGAGAAAGTCGTGTAATCTATCTCCGTTATACAAATGTTATGAAGACAGTGCGACACGCGGAGAGGGTGGTAGATAAAATGTTTGTGTCTCGCTTGCTCGTTAGCGAGTCAAGTACACCAGAGATGGGACAACCAAGATTTCTATTGAATCCATGCATACGCAATAAGTAACGAGTGGGGCTACAGTTACATGGATTTGATTTTCGAGATCCGTAATAGAGCCCGGCGAAAGCGCGCGTTTATTGTTAATGAAATGGAGGAATTGACATGGGCTTAGTTTGTCATAAATGCTCGCGGATTCGCTTTCATTTTTGTTTTCTTGTAAAAAAGGAATAGATAATTTCAAAAGCGAAAGAAGCGAAAGTGAAGAATGTCATCGTGAAGGAAAGAAGGAGTATTGTCTGAAATGACAGTATGCGGTCAAGTATCTAAAATGATACAAAAGGTAAAACATATACATCTCGTTCTATAACAAAGCAAGAATGTTCGTGTTACATTAATAAAGAGAATGGTTACTAGAATGATACTGCAACAATATTATCTCAAGATTTTATTCCTCTTCAGCAAAATTTAACATCTTGTTCGGATAGCTATCTCAAATATCATTTGGCGTCGAAAATTATGGGTTAGTCATGTTAAAATCGTTTGAATCTGAAGACTCACTCACACATCTGAATAAAAGAGCCGGACGCAAATTAAAAAAAAGGATTCATTTCTGTTGCTGACGTTTACGTGCGTCGATCACCAGCCGAAAGATTTCAGCGTTGACCAAGCATCTCCTCGATAATACGTCGGTATATTTGACACAAATATTAGACAGCACGACGATCCCTTGAAACATAAACTATCAACAATGCATAACATTTGTTAAGAATTTAAAACACTAACCTTTAACATATGACGTATTGACATCACTCCGAGGCCGAGATATATGTCCAATATTTATCCAATGTATGTTCCTGTCTTCAAAGGCATCGTTGACAAATGGACATCCGATCCGTTAGAACAAACGTAAACAAGGAAATTGAAAGT
>BQKZ01004870.1:34402-44672 GCA_036244855.1 Temnopleurus reevesii | reverse complement strand
ATGTAGTGTGCATGTATTGTCTGCACACTGGTGAACACAAATTGATGTTTTGTTTTTGGTGATATAATGGATATAGAACACAAAAACAGGACTGTAAAAGACCAACCAGTTGTACTACATATTTTTCTTTTGTTATGGTCTACCGATTATTGCTTAACGCTATAGAAAGTTGCGGCCATGGATTAAAATAGCCAACTTATACTAAAGGCTCCTCTCTTCCATTTCTTTTGTAACACGGAAACTTAATTTATACTCCGCAAAATGACATGGACATTCCAAGAATATATAATTATTGCTGTCCTCTTGGCCATTATAATTGGCCGCCCAAATGGCCTGATCGCTTGTAGTAAGCGCCATTCTAAACATGCTAAATCAGCAACGAAAAAAATGCCCGTACTTACAAAGTTATCTGCCCGGTATGAATACACACTGCTTGTGTAGGGTGGCCTTATGAAGCATGAGGTTCGTACCTAAAACAGAGAGGGAAAAGGGAACAGGTCTGCACACTTCAACTGCCTGGTATCACTGACTTGGAAACCCCAAGGGTTTATTCCATAAAGTAATATTAGAATATGCATAAGGTAACATAAAAGATAACATGAATAATAAACACCTTGTACTTAATCAGAGCCAATAATAACTGAGGAAGATCTGAACAAACATGAATAAAGGAACTGATTCTACAGACAGCTGGATTAGGAGGGACATGAATGACAAAGGGAAAGCCTACACAAAAGAAAACTAATGAATAGAACTTGCCATGGCAGGCAGGCCAGAAGAATTGAAGAGATTCTATAGGAAAAGTTCACTGACGTTGACACAACTAAAGAGTTTTAAATTAAGGATAGGTTACTTGATGATACAAGAGTAAAATAAAGAGGCCTTAAATATTCCCTACACTTGTATGTGAAAGACAAATTAGGAGAAAACACTATTTTCTCATTCTTAGGTGGCCATCTTGAATGTCAAAATGGCGGCCATGTCAGCTACAAGGTTCCTGATGATCAACACTATTTGCAAACTGCGTTCCAACATTTTTTAATTTACGAAATAGGAGTGGCAGAAAAATTATCATACTACTAATGTGTTTGAGGTAATGTGTATTAACGACCGTGACGACCATCTCTGATTAAAATGGCCGCCCATCCAATGGCCAGATTATCTGTGATATTTAATATTCTAAATCAGCGCCCTAGATTACCCTTACATTGCCAAACTTAACATTTCTGCTCAATTTGGACATAAATTGTATGCATCTTACATGCTATGAACCCAATTTGATGAAGTTTGTACACGAGTCTATGAGAAAAACATTATCTTCATTTTGTACACAAGCCTATTGGAAATCGAAATTTTGGGGTTGCTGTTTGAAGTTATGCACAGGATAAAATAGCTGTCTTTGGGGTTTTCATGTTCGGTGTATCCAAGGGAACAATATTTCATCACTTTTAGCCGTGACCCTCTTCAGCTAAATAAATAAAAAATTTGGGGCCCTTTAGGTTAGCTGTCTGTAGCTATGCACAGGATAAAATAGCTGTCTTGGGTGTTTTGGTAGCAGGTAACGTCCGAGGAACAATATCCACTGTTTTTTAGCCATGACCCTTTTCAGCTAAATAAATAAATTTTTGGGGGCTCTTTTTGGCGCCCTCACGGCCTTATGCACAGGTTAGGCAATGCCAGCTTCGGGTTTTATCGACTCTGGGCGACATTTCTACACGATGTGACCATCAAAAAGTGTGACTCTTCTCACCTAAATAAATCGAGCCTGCGCCCGGTCTACCCGGTTGTCAAGAATTTGGTCACAAAAGTTGCGGGAGACTTGAGGAAAACAGTCAGAATAAATATTACGGCGAGAGATTTTCGTGTTTCAGATTTATCGCGAAAAATGTCGAGGGGGGGGGCCTTTAAAAGCCCCCCCCCCATGGGATTAGGGTTAAACAACGCGATGGCGGACTCACTGACTGACAAACCGGGCTATCTATTTTTTTGGTAGAATCACATGTCTTTCTTGAAAACATCATTAAAGGACAGAGTCAGATAGCAAAATGAACATAGAAATGGCACATTCCATCCCTTTCTCTCTCTCTCCCTCTTTGTCTCTCTCTCTCTCTCTCTCTCTCTCTCTCTCTCAAACACATATACACACACAGAGACTCTCTCACTCTTTCTCTTCCCCAGTCCCCCTCCCTCTTTCTTCCCCCTCCCTCTCTCTCCAGACTCTCTCATCTCCTACATCTCTCTCTCATCCCAACACATTACTCTTCCAATATATGCCTCCCTCTCACCTCCTCAACACCTACTACATACTTTGAATTTAGTTATATACAAATATGTCTTCCTTTCCGTATGCACATACTTACTTTATTACCTTTTTATAGCAGATATATATTTTTTTTATATCAGATCTCTTTACACGAGTTTCCAATGTACCGCAAACCTTATTTGTGAGTTTACTACATCATGCAAGCTCCAGATTGTTTCATGATAAAACTTATTCTTGAAAGATAAAACATTATCACCTCTCAGTATCCCTGTCGCAGCCATTGAAATGAGTCGGTAATGCGATATTTCATTGGAATTCACATATTATTTCAACCTGCATCATTGTACTGAGATGGCGATTTAGTCCACACAGCAATAATCCGTATCAAATATTGCTCAAAAGTTTCACTTTTGGATTAATAACGAGTAGAAGGCTTCAAGATACAACAAGTATTACCTTTCTTGGAAATGTGAGTGGTACTGAATTTACTTATTCTCATGAAGATGATATGAACATGCTCACCGAAAAGTCGAGAGTGGGTAGGTGCTTTCTAGGACCACTCATATTTACAACAAAGATAATTGTTGTTAAAATAACTCATTGTACCACGAAGCTTTCTGCTTGATCTTGATCACTTCTAACATAAACTTCACAGAGGCGTATTTTCTTTTTCATTTAAGAAATACTGATTTTGTTGTCCTTCGTTGCATTTCCAAAGTTCATTTTATAATGGACGAAATTATGTAAAAGCAAAATAATGGAAATTAAGATATACAACATTGAGAATGACGTTGCATGAGAGTACATTGAGTCACACTTATTCATACAGAAACTGTCCGTATAACACACAAGCCACTATTATTTCTGTTCTATTACTACATGGTTCCAATAATTATCATGTAACTCTTTGGTAACCTGTTATCATTATAAAATGCAATTAGAGGGGTACCAACCATTGGATTTATCATGGTATGATGTAATGAAGGAAAATCAGGGGCACAAACTGTGAACCTTTCAGAAAAATAGGACAATTCAAATTCTCAAGGATTTGACAATCCCTGCCGCTGATGGGAATCTCAGCAATCTGTAAGTTTGACGTAATCTGTGAGAACTCCTCATTCATTCTGTAAACCAAATTTCACATTTTCTTTTTTTTCCAGAAAAGTTAATGTTGGATTGATTCTGGAGTACCCATGTTTATATAAATTCTGCATGTATTTTGAAAGGAATCATGTTAAACCCTTTTTTTTTTATATTTGACATGACTCCTTATTCTAAACATGTATGTAGAGATTGAATGGAGAGTTGTCCGCTAGTACTGTACGTCTAGGTTCTAGGTCCGCTAGTACTGTACGTCTAGGCTCTAGGTCCGCTAGTATTGTACGTCTAAGTTCTAGGTTCGCACGCACCTCCGTCAGAGGCAGGGATCATGATATCATTGAGAATTGGATAATTCACAATGATCAAATCTATTGTCTAATTTTGCTAACATTTTCACAGTAATGAGCTCAGGATCGTTCTAGGGGTTGGTTTCCCTTTAACTTATACCCTCTTTATATCCCTTTTACCCTATATTCATGGCGAGTATCTTTACCACCCTCCTGAAACCCAGTAAAACGCCCACAATAGTACTCTGTTACATACAGAAATCTTCAAACAATAAATGGTTAGTAATAGTACTATTAGTACTCCAAAATAATGAAATAAACTTTCAAAATATTGAAAAAGTATATTCACTTGTACTGCACAATAAGATTATACAGTGCCTCCCCCCAAGAAACTTCTTTCTAGAAAAGAAACATATAAGATCATCAGATATACATGAAATATGGACAATAAAGTAGTTCAAATGAATGTGATGCCCAATTAGCTATATGAAAGAAGATATATCTAATGAATTTAATGAATGTATTTCCTTGTTCCAGATACAAGTTGTTTTCTTATTTTTTTAGAGGAGGCACTGTACAATAATGAAATAATGAAGAATATATCCCAGATTCTGTGATAAGTACATCATAACAATAATATTTACAACCAGCTGTTTTATGGCCAGAGCCTTGGAATGTACATTGTGACAGACATCCTTTATACACAGCAATTACCAGATATACACTCTATGAGAAGTATACAACTCCATCCCACCTCACATCAAAGTACTAAGTTCATTGGAAGCACATAGTACTACATAACAAGAGATTTTTTCATTCAAATTTGTTTACATTCATACAACGGGGCTTTGTACTCCATATAAATCATTATCCAATCCCTTTAGTGATTATTGTACATTCATGTATGGCCATCATTAGACACACTGCATTCAAAATGTTGTTATTGACTAATAGAGCTAATAGAGTACTGCCAGCGATAACAGAGGATCAAAAAGACGTGAATTGCCAATTATGGGACAATCACTTCTAGACTTACATGTATGAAAACATGTGTTTGCCTTTCACATTTATGATAGGTTTAGAGTGAAAAAAGGTTTTGTTTTAAACATTTGTTTTCATTCATTTGTTTCAAGACATTTATTACATGATTGATGTCCATTAAACTCATCCTTCTAATCCTACTCTCTGAAGCACTTTTTGATATAAATATTCAACTAAAATATCAATTTGTAACAGTTATATAGAAAAAGATTAAAGAGTTGGAATTACACCACAGGACCCCAATTTTCTGCACATTACTCGTACCAAACATCTAACAACATCAAATTATTGACAAAAAAGGCTACAGTGTATCATCATATTGTAAACAAACCAAAAAGATCAAAATGTTGTCCATAAAACAGGTTGAAGATAACAGAAGGGTAAAGCTCTTTTCACAATCAGAGATAAGGATGTCCATAAAACAGGTTGAAGATAACAGAAGGGTAAAGCTCTTTTCACAATCAGAGATGCTAATCAAAACGTAATAGGCAAAGAATATGATGTCAAATTGGCAGCCTACGCTACACATAATGAATAAGGAAAATACAAAGAAATCTCCCAAGAAAACAAAACAAAGATAGTTCTCTGAGAGAAAAATGGATATAGATTTTCAGAGCAACACTCATTTCAAACACATTGGTGAGTTTGAAATCAATTATAACATGTAGGCGAAGAATCATTTTATTGAATTGTATGAGATGGCTCGTGACAATACAGTGTCCTGAATTATTTTGATCAAGTAATATCACACATAACTTTTTTCTTCAGATTTATCGTTCAGAATATCTTTTCAGTATTCACTCAAACTTTCATTCATCTTCCTAACTTCTTTATATGGATGTATCATTAAAGAAATCTATTTCCTTGAACAAAAAATATAAATAACATAAAATTCTGCATTTGCAGACATACCATATGATGAACATAAAATAGTTTTCATGATATTCAGTGCATAAAATTTTTGAATGAGATGGATAGAGATATATACACACACATTTCATTGCACAAAAGAAGAGATAAGTTATAAGAAATACAATAGAATACACTTATAATGAAAATGAGAATATGAAAATCTGCTTTAATAAGAAAGCAACACAGACAGGCGGAGGGTGTTTTATGAATCTTGTCATAGCGACTATTAGTCAGCGCTGACTAAATCAAATGAAACCCTTGATTCTGATTGGATGAACGAAACAGATATGACCGAGTATGATTGTTGGTCGCTGTGGTAAACTTTCTGTAAGTAATGCAGAAGTGCCTACTCGGCAGCTATGCTATGGCCGGGTAATAATATTAGATAATTTGTCTCGCGCCTCTGAATAGGTGACTAGAGAGATGGCGTGTTTAAATGCTATATATTATTATTATTATTATTATTAATGCTCTCCTGAGCTACACAGATCTATTACACTAGCCAATGTACAAAGCATTTAAATATCATATAGGCTTGCTTACAATTTCTGAATCCCCACCCTCTACTATCATTTATTGTTCCCTATTTGTTGGCACCAGTGATGTATCATCTAAGGTTAAAGGTATTAACCCTGTTCAAATCCTAACAAGATAAAAATAAGAGTAAGGATAATGCTGTTAACTAAAAAACTCTAAATTATTAAAAATCTCTTATACTTGCAGAAAATAGAAAATATCATTTTGCTAAGAAACAATTTCACAGAATAAGTAATAAATCAAAGCCTTCAACAAAATCTACCATTTGATCATTTCAAATGGTATTATACTTGTATTCTCTGAAATGATTTCACCCAAGTCACCTTCACTTCATTATATGAAAATGTCATCATTTTGAATACACATCACATTTAAAATGATGAAATGAGTTGTAAGTGAGAGCAATGAATGAGTTGAAATAGCAATGTGGTTACCAGCAGGGTTTCCATTGCTAATCATGAATGCAGATTGCACCTGCATTTGGCATGTTAGAGATTTGCTTCCAAAGTTTGAGTGTCTAAACTGCATTTGGAAACTATGATCAAGCTCACAACAGAAATGATACAAGGATTTAATTACATGAACAACTCCACATTATGGAGAGATGCAAACCATAGATTGTATTCCTCACTTTTGCTTCTATAGGGGGTACTAATATCTGTAGATGTGTATGCATATAGAATGAATACACGGCGTCATGATGCCATAATGTATCGCACCTGTCTCCATGGAAAATCCAATTTTCCACAAGTATTGTCTATTCAGAACCATCATTTACCAGAAAAAATGTTTTTAAGACATGGTGACCAAACTGCCAAATTGTATGATATATCATTATCTTGGTTTTTGATGAAAATAGTCTGTTGAAAAGCTAAAGCTTTTCACGACAGGTGGGAGCATTTTGATATTTTATGTTCTTAATAACTGCTAGTACCTATTGAGCTTGGTACCCCTTATCCAAATGTAATACACAAAGAATATGAGGTTTGGTTGGCATCCTTGAGTATGTAGTGTACATGATATCATGAACTAGGGTTATATGAAAATCTGAACTTTCATCTGATTTCCATTTCACACTATAATCTTCATACAATTAGAAATGGTATCAAATCTTTATTTATCAAATACAGTACAATTGTATCAACACCAATAAAGAGCTTTTTACCCTTTTGAAAAGTACTCTCATTAATCATTTTTATCTCATATTAAATAGTTTGAAATTTTTTTTCTTCAGTGCAATATATCTATAGAAATAGCATTAAACATAATAGTACTCAATAGGAAGAAATACAAATTATTGATCAAACAACGTATAATAAAAAGAAAATTACTATAGGATCTTCAAAAATGATGCAATATTTTGGAAGGAGGCATAAAAAAAGAATAGCAAAACATACTACATTTGTTGTATATTTCCAATAGCAAATAATAAATAGATAGCATAAAGAATTTAACAATATCAAAGCAAATACCCCCCTAAAAACTGACCATGAATCAAACATAATTCATTAGCATTTCAAAATACATAGGCGCAATAAACAGGGATGAAAATTTTCAGGGCTCTTAAAATATACAAAATGTATTTTCAGTCTTGAAAATGTACGAGCGAAAATATTGGTGAACTTTAAGCCCAAGGAAATAAAAATGTGATTTCATCAAAGATATCATAGACAAGGAAAATAAGGCATGAAAAAAGTTGATGGGAAGAATAAGGAAAAGGTAAAATGCAAGGGATAAATTGCCTGATTTTGGCGAATTGGCATCGGGCAAATTAGAAAATAAGAGAAATTCTTATAAAGGTCCTCCCAGGAGTACATTAAAATGTACTCAAATGTATTTATTCTGAAGCATGACACTAAAGTTATATTTTCCATGTGAAGTCGGTGATTAATCCTTGTCGCTCACTCATTAAGTCACACATCACAAATATTTGTCTATCACTGGAGTTCTTTGTCTCTTCACGAATCATGAAAAATGTCAAGGTATTCATTGTGTCTGCTGACAAATGATGCAATCCTGATGACATCCAGGTACATACCATACCTATACCAATGAACTCGCTATGTGAAGCAGATGGTGATGCATGCAACCATTACTGTCTTATATTTGTGATCCTCATAGAACTCTGCATCCTTTCGCAGATCATCCCATTCATACAGGATTCTATTTTGCTCCAGGCATATCATATTTTGTCAGTCCTGTGAGACGTTCTGCTGGAACGATGCTTGCCTGACGCATAGCCGTTAGCTGGCTTGGATCCATTTCTATCCTGACGCTTAATGTCAAAGACAGTCGTCTCATCATCACTTTCTTCTCCTGACTCTGAGATCATGATGCTGCTACTCTGCTTACCTATCAACGATTAAAGTATGAGCATTTAAGAATTTTGAATCGTGTAACAACACAAGACTTCGTTAAATAAGAACTATAAAAAATAACACATTTCTAAGTTTATCTCTGTGTTTATACATGTTCCTGTAGCCAGAATTAAGTGGTGAACAAGATAATTTTTTATGTGAATCATGGGAAATATGACAATTCCAAGCAAAACGAGACATGGTGAACACAAGTGAAACGCCGCCTGCATTGCGCGAAATGTAAATCATAGCAATATGCTTTTGACATATTTCTATAAAGATGGTTCAATTTTTATGAATATTGGACAAGGGACTTTTAAATAAGAGCCAAGGTTAAGTTTTCAGGTTAAAATTTCGGAAATTTGACCTCAGATGACCAAAAAAAAAAGACAGTTTGGTGTAACCATGTGTGCAAGTACATGCATGTTAAATTTTACAGCTCGGCTTTGGTAGATAGGAACATTATTAAGAATGTCAAATAAAAAATTATTGTATGGAACATAGATTACAATTTGCTGATTTTCTGAAAATTACTTTCTTAGTTATAATTCTGGGAGGTGTTTAACCAAGTTGTTCTTAAAGTTATGTATGTTATTGAGTGTAATCTTGCGCATGAGATTCTCGATCATTCAGCACAAGAAATGGTACCAGTCATGCGTTAAGACGTTCTGAAAATCTTTGTTTTCTTGGTTAAAACACTGTCCTGGTAGTCTCTTTTAAGTATCATAAAGTTCTAGAATAACATCCATGATGACTACCTATCATTGCCAGCTATGAAACTCGGCCATTTTTTCATTTGTATTTATTTAAAATCCATGACGAAAAACGTGCTTCCAAGTGTTGATAGAAAAATACCTAAAAATTGTTAATGTATGGTATTGCAGCTATTTTCTTAAAACTTTACATTCCAAAACACTACTCTTTATTTTTTTCAGTGATGATTCAAGCTCAGCTTAAAGGATTTCTGGTATGCAAATCTTACACTTGATTCCTATTACAGGTGCATGTGCCTGTGTCAGTCTTTGCATAGAAATATACAAACCATATTTAAGTTTGTCTAACAAGTTCAAAATACCAGTAGAATTTCACAGCAATTCACAGCTCACAATCATGTCAACAAAATATACAGATAGTTTGGGGATTCAATGTGAAATATGCATATCATTTTTAAAATGCAAATGATAAAAAATCATGATAAATTTGTTTTAAAAATCAATAAAGGTATCTGAAATCTGGCACGATTATAATGGAAATATTTTATGGAAGTTGATAATAAATATGGATTACAAAAATAGACATGTCCCTCATTTGGAATGTGGTGGGGAAGATATCAAGAACAAACATTTTTTCAAATACATCTTATCTGCACTCCATAAGGGTGGCTGCTCTGCATGCATACAATGCACATTCAATATTCAATATTATTGTTAACTATTCTATTAGGAATTGCTAAGGTACATTGATAAAACCAGGAATCATAGGTATGCTGAGATCTTGTGGGCAGGAAGGGTGCATTAAAAAGGGCAACTCCACTTGTACTTTGCATAGTTTTCATGACTGGCAGGAGAGCAATATATTCATGTACACAACATCAGAAGGGAACTAAAGAAATTAAATTCTTGAGGAGAACACAATGAACAAGATACAGAATTTCAATGGAAATGACAAAGGAGACAAAAGAAATTCTATCAGAGAAATTAAAACAAGTATTGGTGTTAGAATATGAAGAACAAAGAAAATCAGAAGATAAAAGAAAATTAATTAAAAAAAAA
>BQKZ01004870.1:21639-33706 GCA_036244855.1 Temnopleurus reevesii | reverse complement strand
AGGGGGGGGGGGGGGGGGTCAAATTGACCCCCCCCAGTTGGAATAGGGTTAAACAGAGGAAAATATAAATGGACAATGCCGAATAAACATGAATGAAATTGTAAAAGCACAACAGAATAGACAGAATATGAAAGAAGAAACAAAGAAAGAGAGAGAGAGAGAGGGAGAGAGAGAGGGAGAGGGAGAGAAAGAGAGAGAGAGAGAGAAAGAGGGAGGGGGTGGGAAGAGATGGAAGGATAAAGCAAGAAAGATACTTGTCCTGGTAAGGGTAAACAGAGATGCCAACAATTCTGGAATATGATGGAGATACAATGTGGAATGAGAATCATCAAAGAACTGAACAAAATATTTTCTCATTTAAGACAAAAACATGGTAGCAATACTAGTATGCTTTCGTTCCTGAAAAAAAAATTGAATCTTCATAATTTAATTCCATTATGATTGCTCCCAAATAATTGGCATCTCTAAGTAAATATAGGAGGAAGATATCCCAGGAGGAGACTTAAGATTTACATGTACACACATATACATATGGCGTGAACAAAGAGCCGGAGAGAGAAATATAGAGCAGGTAGGAGGGAGTAAGATTTACATGTACACACATGGTGTGAACAAAGAGCCAGACGGAACATATAGAGCATGTAGGAGGGATGACCATCAAGTAGTACCTTCTGATGAATGCCCTCTACTTGTTAATTTATCAAGCACATTTCCATGGTTACCTGATCAAGTTAATCAATAAGGAAGAGTAGCACATAACTTTATAAATGAACAAAAAAAATTGACACCACTATTTTGAATTGTAGCCAAGTTAATGAAAAAATGGAGACCCTTCACAGGTCCTTCATTAAAAATAATGACAATCTGAAATACTTATCCTCAGCAAGCTCTCCTGGTATTACTTTATACTGTATTAATAAAACCCATCACACCAAAAGCTACAGGCAAAATCTAGAGCATAGAAAATACCCTGGTATATCAAATCTATTGGGTCTATGATAATGTGACCCAATATTTTGAATGGATCCAAAGATCAGAAATGTCTTTGATGTACTTTGTTTCAAGGATGAAGACGTTGAGTGCAATGGTACTCCTCATCACAGGGGAGTGATCGTTGGGATAGTACATGTAAGTCAGGTTACTCTTTGGTTTACGAGTGGTGCCCATTCCTTGTTGATGGGTGGAGAATGTTTACAACTCTATAGAGACAATCATGTCAAGTCATGACAGGTGGTCTCAATCAGATATAAATCAATGCTGCCTAACTTTCGCTTGAACTTACAGGTGTGTTCCACAAATGAGGGTTGAAAATATGTTTGCTTTCAAATCTGTCGATGGATTTCCCTCACCAAAGGTAGTCCATGTCTATTGAAACATACCTACAATCTGACTTCTACAATTTCAAGTTATACCTTCTGATATCACAGTTTTGAATATAAAACATTGTGGTCCATGCAGAAAGTTTGAAATGTGATTTCAGACAAATTAATCACCTTGGTGGTATAGTCAGTTTTATCACTGTTCCATTGATATGATTTGGAGATCTAGTTCTTTTTAAATAATGAGATACAAATGAGACAGTATTATCATACCATTTCCCATCTTTGGGTGCATCTCCATTGCATCATGGTCCTCATCATCCAATAAAGTGTAGCGATGCCGCCTCTTACCTCGCTTTTTCCTTCTGCAGACAGGAAGAAAAGACATCTTAAAATCAATTCAATGCATACTGGTATCATCTAATGGCAATAAGGTAATGTGAAAAATGTAAGAAAGGAAAGAAGTGCTCATTCACTGTTTTATGCATTAACCTGAGCACCCTCCTTTTAGAGTCTTTTGGCAATCTAAATATATAAGTGTGAAGACATTTATCTAGTTACAATAAGAGGAATTTTAATAGTAAATGTGTACAAGGAGAGCATAAGAAAGATATGTTTCCTGAAGTTCATCAACAAACACACAGTTTGTCCAAGAAGAAGGTTATTTTGATTAATCAGACGAGGAGTTACAGGTTGACATTTATCATTCAGCTCACGTCGCCGCCTCCTTTGGCTTAATTCAAGACAAACTTCATAATTTTCTTTTGCCTCTCTAACATTATAGGGTCCATTACTCTAAAGCTCTTCAGAACTTGAAAATTGCAAACTTAAACACTATTGGAATGATTACAAAATATGAAGTAGATCCCGAAAGCATTATAAAGTGATTAAGGAAACTGTGGCCAATTGCACAAAGTTGTCTTAGCTATCCTCTCCTTGCTATCATAAAGATGTTGTGACTTCTTGTTGATATGTCTATGTTAAGAGGATGGAATAAGACGTCTTCATAAGAAGATGGCTAAGACCACTCTGTGCAATTGGCCACGGTTTCCTTAATCCCTTTATAATGCTTTCGTGATCTACTTAATGGAGTTAATAGCGATCAGGTAGAGCACAGGCTCATTTATGCAAAAAGGGATGTAGCAGGACAAATTCAACTACACATTTACATTTTTATAATACACCTTATAAGATTGTAATAATAACAATGATAACAATAATGATAGTAATAATAGTAATAATAAAACAAGTAGAAAGCTAGTATAAGATCCATGGAACAAGCTACATAAACACAGTCAGTACGACCTTACAATAAATGTTGGTTCTTTGCATAGTACTCATCAAAAACCTTTCTTAGTTATTTAACAAAAAAAAAAAAAGGAAAAAGGACCGCTGTGGGTATACAAGTATATGGCTGCTGCATGAAATTACAGTAAGCACAAGACAACTGTTTAAAATCATATTTATAAAGCACCCAATCGCGAGTTCTTGAACTAAAGCAAAAAACATGTCCAATTGTCCTAAAGATGGAAAGTTAAAAGCACTCAGCTACGATGTGATCAATCAAACAACTGATAAGATTCCTTTTGGTGAGCTAGCAAAGCTATTAGCACGTAATTATATTATCAGTAAGGTCCATGTAGACATGAAAATTGAATTGTCAGATTGATACATCAAGCAATAGCGCCAAAAAGTATTACAGACATCATTCCCTGGAGTATAACACAGTGTCAGAACTAATGAGTGCTTATGATTATTTAATGGAGAGAAACAAGCCTTAGGGCAGATTAGAAGACAGGCAAAATACAATTGGAAAATATTTAACAAGAGAGATCAAAAGACGCAACTCCATTTTTAGGGAAAACTAGGCTTTAGGAGTAAATTGTTAAGGAAAATGCAAACCTCTTTCAATACAACATGATTGCAACATGAAGAAAGATGAAGAAAAACAGAGAGAAAATAGTAAAAAGATACTAACAGCAAAAAGGAGAAGATAGAGAAACTGGAGGTAGAAAATGAGAAGGTACATGTATGGCAAATAGGTAGAGAAGGTGGATTATCATTCACAAATACATTCAATTATAAAGAAGAAAAATCACAGTTTAGTGAAGATAAAATCGATAAGAAACTAGATGAATATTAAAAATTTATGCCTCCATCATCACACAATCAGAAGGATATTATTGCATGTTCTATTAAAGCTACTGGAAATCCGAAACATTTTGGGTGATTTTACAAATTTTGGGCACTGTGAACTTTGACCCTGTGAACCCTGAATCTCCCTCCTTCCATGCCAATACGGTACACAATTGAGCTCCATGTAAGTTTAAAAAGATATTTGTCCATTTTGTCTAAAGTTAAACCAATGTAGAGCTTTTTCCAGGACTTTTTTTTTTGCCCTGTGACCTTTGACCTCCTGAACCAAAAATCTAATCAGCTCATCCTCCTACGCTTATACATGTACATTATTTATTTAAGTTTGGCAGAAATTTGTTCATTTATTCTGAAGTTATTGGAGTAACAAACTATTTTGGGTGATTTTTTACAATTTTTTTGGACGGTGACCTTTGACCTCCTGGGCCCATAATCCAATTAATTAATCCTTTCATGCTTATGCATACTTGAGCCAAGTTTGGTCAAAATCAATCGAAAAGTTCTAAAGTTATCGTGGCAACAAGCTATTTGGGGTGATTTTTACCAATTGTATTTGGTCCTGTGACCTTTGACCCCCTGAGCCAAAAATATAATCAGTTTATCCTTTCATGCGTGTGCATACTTGGCCGAGTTTTGTCAAAATCAATCGAACAGTTCTGAAGTTATCATGGTAACAAATTATTTTGGGTGATTTTTTTACAAGTTTTTTGGTCCTGTAACCTTTGACCTTTGATCTCGTGAGCCAAAAATCAAATCATTTCATCCTTAAATGTCTATGCCTACTTGAGCCAAATTTGGTTAAAATCTGTCCAACATATCTGATTTATCGTGGTAACAAGTCATTTGGGGTGATTTTTTACAATATTATTGGCCCGTGACCTTTGACAGTTGATCTCCTGAACCCAAAATATAACCAATTCATCCTCACATCAAGTTTGGTCAAAATCTGTCCAGGAGTTCTGAAGTTATCGTGGTAACAAGTTTCGGACGGACGGACAACCTGAAAACATAATGCCTCCGGTACCCCCTGACGGTGGCGGAGGCATACAAAACGAACATCCGAATACATACAAATAAATGTACATGTACTTGTTATGCTAACAACAAAAATCTAATAAAACAACACTCCACGTGAAACCCATGACTAAATTTCGAGAGTAATACAAAAACACACAGTGCCAAAACTAACGTAGATGAAAGCGACAGTAATGCCCAGCACATTTGATTATACAAGATGATTCACAGACCAAGAGCCTTCACACTACCAATATCCTTTGGTCCTCCTGTTCTTTGACAACATCGTCCCTCCATCACTTTTGACATCATCATCCTAATCACCTAACATTTTGAATTAATGCAAAGATCATTCATTTAACTTTGAAAACTTTGACAAAATGAGGGCAGGATATCCCCCCATATAAACAATTGAACACAAATCATGTGCAAGTCTTGTTTCACTTGACATTTTAGCCTCTAGTTGACCATTGACCTCAGCATCCTTATATACATGTACATATATGCCCATCTGGTATTACCAAGGATTATTTGTTCCAAATGAAAAAGAAAATCAGTGAAAAACTCGAGAAAATTACATGCATGGCCTAATATCATTTGACCTATTGTCCATGAGATGACCTTTGACCTTTCATCATCATCCTCATCTGCTATCTACCAATTAATTATTTGTCCAAATTCTGAGAAACAAATTTTGAAGAAAAATAAAAGCTGAACTAGATGAATCCTCGATCGAGCACGGTTGAAATTTATGCCTCCGCCATCACGCAATCAGAAAGATATGTACGGCCTGGTTGTTCATACCATCAGAAATCAAAAACATTTTTTACAAATTTCGGACACTGCAACCTTTGACCCTGTGAACCCAACATCTCCTCAGTTCTTCCTCACATACTCATAAATAATTACATAAATACTCATACACACTGTTAGTTTGAAAGAAATTGGTTCAATTTCTCTGTTATAAGTTATAACAATATAATGAGCTTTATCAGGTGATTTTGTACAAGTTTTTCTGCCCGGCGATCTTTCACCTTTGACCCACTGAACCCAAAATCGAATCGGTTCATCCTCACATGCTTATACATACATGTACTTGAGCCACGTTTGGTATAAATCTGAACAGCAGTTTTGAACTTACTACGGTAACGAGCTATTTTGGGTGATATTTTACAAGTATTATTGCCCTGTGACCTTTGACCCACTGAACCCAAAATCTAATCAGTTCATCCGCACATGCTTATACATACTTGAGCCAAGTTTGGACAAAATCTGTACAGCAGTTCTAAAGTTACTGCAGTAACAAGTTATTTTGGGTCATTTTTACAAGTTTTTTGGCCCTGTGACCTTTGACCTTTGACCCATTGAAACCAAAATCTGATCACTTCATCCTCACATGCTTATACATACTTGAGCCAAGTTTGGTTAAAATATGCACAGCAGTTCTGAACTTATTGCGGCAACAAGCTATTTTGGGTGATTTTTCTTTTTTGTTCTGTGACCTTTGACCTTCGACCCATTGAACCGAAAACATAATCAGTTCATCCTCCCATGCTTATACATACTTGAGCCAAGTTTGGTTGAAATCCGTCTAGCGGTTCTGAACTTATCGCGGTAACAAGGTCCGGACGGACGCACGCACGCATGCACGCACGCACTGATGGACAACCCAAAAACATAATGCCTCCAGCACCACCTTACGGTGGCGGAGGCATAAAAATTATTGTTGTTACAGACAGAAGGACTGACCAGCCAACCAAACCTACTAGCAGACACAAAAATAGAGAGAGAAGATAACAGACAGACATTCATAGCTGGCTCTATGCCAGATCTTCATTCAGGTGCGATACAATGGGCGATACAATGGACATGTACAGTTTGTAAAAATGCAAGGACATTATGATCAATGAAATCACTATATATGAAGCATGAAGTGTTTTTAATCTTGTTCAGATAAATAATGTTCCTTTTACATGACTATCAATGCAATGAAAAGACATGGCAATTAGATGCTGTCTATCATATCTTTATCTTTACTTTTTATGATTTCTGCATCAAATAATAACATCACAAAATCATTGATACAAATATGTACATGTAGATTTGTATCTAGATATGCAAATACATAAAACATGCTTGCTTGGCAATCAACATTACATAACTACAAACGATTTGCATTTACAGTGCATCTTGAAAACATTTTAAACAAAAACTCACTAACCAAACAGTACAAAAAAGAAGAAACATAGCAACATGCATACCATGAATGCATATCAGATGTGTTTGCGTGTTTTGGGGGTTGTTGTTATAAGTGAGTTATATCACAGAGAATAAAATATGTTATACAAATACCTCAAGAATTCATTCAAAGAATTGGCTGAATTTCTCTTCCTTCTATGGATATTGTATAAGGGTGAAAAGTATTTGCATAAAAAGAAAAGCTTGAATGGTGTATGTTTGAGAGGGAATATTTTAAAAAGTATGATGCAGTTCATTCCAAAACTTTGGCAATGTGTTGGATAACAGTACTTCCAAACAAAGAATGTTGGGATGTTCTATTTCACTGCACTACACCATAGTGATTTCTTTTGAAGATTTGACAAATTAATGGTACTTGTTAATACTGCTGGGGCTGAATGTGATTGAACATTTTTTAATGCTTAAAATTAAAATGAACAAAATCAAATATTCTCAAATAAATTTGGTAAATGATAAAATACATAAAACTGATCATTACAAATATTTATGTTTGCACATGTTTGCTTTTATAGAGGTATTCTTAAAATGACAAAAGGAATAGCAAAACAACCAGACACAGCAATAAGAAAATAAAACAAATCATAACTTGTAAATTAAGCAAGCCAGACACCTATAACAACCCTAGGACAACAACAGGATATAAATTCAGGGGTTAGTTTGATCAAATTTCATGCATGTGGCAGAAAAAAACATTAGATATAAGCATGAAGCATGTTAATAAAACAAGACCATACATTAATTTCTATTCACTAATGTCCTCAAGACCCTCACAAGAGTTTGATACAATGATCATTGCATTAGAATTCAGCTAAAAAACATTGGAGATGTTCTTAATAAAGTCCTCCCCTACATGATTACTCGACCTCGGCTATAAGAATATTATGAATCATAGACTAGATTCTTACTTCTTGCTTGCGAACTCTTTGTGCACTGAACGTATCTGAACAAATGCAAACTTAGCGCTTCATGATTAAATTTGTACGGCTAACACAGTTACAACACTGCTCTTGAAATTTATTCAATCATTCAGAAGGGTTAAAGCCCAAGTAAAGTTTTCGCAAAACCAATTATATTTGTCTCCAGATTTTGTCTTCAAATCTAAATGAAATGAAATATATTGCACAAAAGATCGTGTGAAAAAATGAATGATTTTTGGTAAAGTTATAACCTAAAATGTGCACAATATCTCCGTGCCGTGTAACCTGACACTTATTCTATATTTTCTTTCTTAATAAAGGACACCTTCTCGTGCACAGAATCGGATATAAATTTCAATATTTAATTTTTGTGTATATCTTTTTATCATTCTTTTGGCAAATCTCAGTAAGAAAACCTTGCTTATGCCCAATAACAAACCAAATATTGTTATTACCATGAAAGGGCGCTAAATATAATTTAAGAATTAAATTCAACTTTTCAAACAGAATCAGTTTGTAAAAATTATGCTTTGGTCTCGAAATATGCGCAAGACACATTGTCATAATAAACATCCCTTACAAATTTTCAATCGTTACCAAACCTGTACTTGGGCTTTAAGATTTAAAATGACAAAACTCTGTTTGAATTGTATGCAAGTAATATGTAAATGCATAGGAAAGGACTTGATACTGACAACAAATAAAATCAAATTTTGTTGACTACACTTGGGTCATCTTACCTTGCACAACAACAGACTATTAACCATATTAAGACACCTAGAGCTGCTAGCACCAAAAAACATACAATTATGACATACAGAATACTCCAATCTGTAAAGAGAAGAGAAGATATAAGAAAGTCAGACTATTATTGGAACATAATGCCTATTGTGACCGATTTACTTCTCTTAGTTCTTACAGGAACATTGAAGGAATACCTGTCCGCTGAAGCCGGAAGCTTCACATAGCTACATCTAACACATTTATAAACTTATTCAGGGTCAAATATCATGGGGTAAAAAGAGGAATATATTGTTTCTCTCTCTCAGCCTTTATCAAGATTGCCATAGTACAACTCATACAAATTACAGGGAAATTGTAATCAGAAACAGTATTAAAAATAGACACATTCACACTACTACACTGCACCCCTAGGAGTAAGGTATCCGGTATCCCTCCTATTACTGTTTAATTTTTTTTTAATATCATGATTATTATTATTATAATTATTATTATTATTTATTTTTGTTTTTACTTCATGTTGTTAACGACAATAATAACAAGTTGTTTTCTTGGTGCTCCAAAATACAATTATTGCTTACTTTAATGAAATGAAATTCACTCTACTGGCTTCTGGCTTCTAGATGTTTAATTTCATACTTTTTTTTCACATTTAGAACATAACTTTGGGTGAATTCATATACTCTTACCGCAATTACTTTCTCCATCTTGAAATTTGACACGAAAGAAGTTTTCCATCCAGAATGTTTCACAGACGCAGTGCTTGGTATAGGGATCACAATGACCATGGTTGGAACAGTTCTTCTGACAAACTAAGTTTTAGAATTGAAACAAGAAGGTGCAGGAAAGATATTAAAAGGGACAGATAATGAGAATGTCATTGGATTACAAGTATGAACTAATTCAATAAAATATCTACTCTAAAAATACATCTACACTATAATCAGAATGATGATTTAATAACAAATTTCCTGCAGTAAACAGAATTCAAATATGATTGGCCTTTGTGCACGGATATGACAGCCTTGCATATGGAACAATAAAAAAAATCGAGACGGATATTATGATTTCTAAATTTTTTTAAATAGTGAATTTATAAGAAATATCTGTATTTTTGGAACACCCCTTATGACATGTGTAAAAGAAGCAACATAGAGCAATGAATCCATCATAGTTGGCATTACTGTCCGGGGTTTTGTAAGAAATTTACATCAATTCTTGCCAGACAGAAAAAGAAGAATAAAACCACAGATGGCGCTTTGCAGTTTTCACCATAAATAAATCGTGTGAATCAGGATATCTAATCCCGGTTACGGACATCCGTACATGTACATTCCACTTTGCAGGTTTTATATGGAAAAATAATATTTGCTTTAAACTTTCATTTTAAGCTATTTCATGATATTATTCATTATTACACGACAGTGTGTTTCTTTGATGCAGTACCAATTACAACTGATGATGTTATTATAGCACATGCATTCGCTTCCCAAACATGAAGTCACCTGTCCAACATCAATGGATTGATGTAGACGGTATCAATAGACAACCTTTGATATTGCCCATTATCACAGGCGAGAATCGCAACAACTGAAAAATTGCAATCGTGATTGGTCATGAGCGTGTAAATTAAATGGTTTTGATTGGATACATCCACTATATACTAAAGATAAAGAAAAGATTGTAATTGCTTACCGACAGTGTCATACTCCACAATGCTATGTTTGAGCAGTGCTGACTGTGACATGATATCTTTACTCTTCAATCTCTTCAGTATTTCAATTCCTGTAAGAGGTTCATGGGATGTCTTGTTGAAGGCAAGGAATTCTACATCTAACCTGCAAAATACACATGAGGATGAATTAATTAAACTAAAGCATTAAAGGATGGTTCTTCAGCGATAGAAAATATAACTTCACATGAAGATTTTAAAGAATTTCTTATTTCAATCAGTACAAATTTAATTTGTTAATCATTACATCATACTTGGGGAAATACACTTAAAAAAACCCCGAAATTCTACACTTCAGCTCATTTCTTCGCTTCAATTAAAAGATGTACCAGTCATTCTACATTACAGTAGTCTAAATGACACATTAAGAATAAAATAATTTGCGGTACAAATTTGTTTTCCAAACTTCATTGCTGCTATTATGGTGATGATGTTCGATATACATTAGCAGATGGTGATGAATGTATGACTAGGAAGGCATTGTTTGATACTTACATGCTACGGTCAGTCAGGGTGATTCGTTTGATGACAACATCTCCATTATTGACACCTAACATCACTGCTAATGGCATGATCAGATCTTTCTGAAAATTAGAAAAGATGAATAAAACAGAACACTAATGAATGCCTAAACATTGAACAACAACGACACTATTGTTTTCTTGCTAATCTGACTTTGTCATTGTTATCAAATTTAACTGCAGAGCTGAAAAAGTGTTCCAGACTGAATCAAATTAGTTTGTAGATTGAATTATTTTTCATAAGTTTTAAATAATGTGAGACAAATCTAAGAAGCATTTTACAAACCTGAAAACAAAATAAAAAACTTGAGTTAGAAGATATTGAGTCCAAGATCTTCACAAATCGCTAATCTTTAATGAAAACTATGGAAGCAAATAAGAATCTCCCAAAAATAAGCTTTTTACAGTGAGGTTTTGCTTTTTCAACATGCATCTTCATTTCATGAATTTTGTGTTCAATCCTCACACTCCAATATCAGGCAATATTGTTGCACCAGGTAGTGCCAGACATTGGGAAATAGTTGTGTGATAGAATCCGAGATGAAGATATTGAGTTTATTGAGCACTTATAATTCATCATACTAACTACATGTATATATAGTAACTGTCAAGTATAATAGAATGAACATCATATTTACCTTATCTTGTTCAGTGAAGAGCCTTATATCCTCATCAAAAACAATCTTAACCCGTGAGAGAAGGTGGGGATCTAAACATTCAAACAAATCATAAACAGTTTTAGTTGAAATTGTATTTATAGATGTCTTATACCATAAGAATCAATTTGACAGAATCACAAGGCTAAACATGTAATTATAATGTGTCTGGAATGGTCATGGAATAGTTGAGCACGACAAATTTGAACTTCTTATAGCAGGGCTATTCAAAATGATTTGTTTAAAGAAGCATGAGAATACACAACAAGTTCAAAGTTTACAATAATCAATAGTGTTTCAGTACTCCTGTGCTATACCTACCTATTCAGTTGCACAAACTAAAGGAATTTATGAAGAAAGGAGTGAACTTACCTTCCTTAACAGTTACTACTGAGGTAGCAGTGCCAAATGCACCCTTTGCGTCAGTTACATTGAGAGTGAACTTGTACTGGCCAGGAACCAGGTTGACTATCCGAAGAATCGACTCATGGTCTGAATTCCCAACAACCTCCTGCACAATAAAGGAAAAGAGGACAGAGAGGCATTTACAGTGACTGGATGTTAATCATCATTCTGAGCATTGCTGCAGAGACTTTTGAAACACATCTGGGCTAGAACAAGTATTGGTAAAAGTTATCATAAATAACTTTGAAGTACAAAATCAATGAGTGAGAATAGTAATTGTCTTTGTTAGGGTTAACCCTAATCCCATTGGGATATTTCAGTCATCTCAGTTCATTGGGGGGGGGGGGGG
>BQKZ01004869.1:10390-21639 GCA_036244855.1 Temnopleurus reevesii | reverse complement strand
CCCCCAAAACCCCCCCCCCCAAACCCCCCCCCCTCCCCCCACACACACACACACAATACCACCGGACGATCCATTTACTTTGATCCTTACCGGATGGCGGTTTATTCATGTAGCGCTCCTATTGAATAACTTCTGATTGACATTTTTAAAATAAAATAACTTCAGCGAGAATACTTGCGAAAATCTTCTAATTTCGCGCACAATTGTATTCATGCATGTACAGCAATTTGTAAATACATCATCTTGTTTCACATCAATTTCTTCACCCTGACCATTACTAATATATATCTTTAAATCCGAGCTGTTGAAATGTATACGCATATGGGCAGATTAGCTGAACCAACGGACGCGGAATGAGCTAGTCAATGGGAAATTATAAATCCCTAGTCACATAGAAGCCCCAATCGAACATGGCTCAACATGAATCTTTGTTCAGTGACCAAAAGTTGCCAAATTGTATGAAAATCATGATTGAGTTATATAATTGAAACGTTTATAACTTTCTTATTTCTTGTCCGATTTACTCAAAACTTGTTTCGATCTGTTGATCTGAGTTTTGTGCTTTTGATCAACCCATTATTGTTTTGGTGAGGACCCTGGCTTCAAATGAATAAGAAGTCGTTTTGAATCGTGTTTAATCGCTGCTTCTATGTGACTGGGTATTGGCATCTAAATTAGTGTAATGTATATTATTACCGCTAAATTACCACCATGCTTTATTTTCCTTCCATTTATTTTCTTGTTTATATCACGTTCGTATAAGCTCGATTTGTCCTTATTTTTCTCTCGGCTCGCACATACCACTCTCTTCTAAAATCTACAAATGTTATCCCTTATCAGTTTTTCAATTATGTCATCAGTGATAATCATAATTCTGGGCATATTTTCATTATCATCGACCTACCAAAGACATAAACCACCTCTACCGCAGCCACAGTTCCCGCCACAGACTTCACCATAACTCTTCTTAAAAACAACCACACAATATACATTACAATCTGTTTTGTTTTTAGCCAAATTTGGCACTTCGCTGTAATGTACACCAGACTCCTGTAGTTTTTACCAGTCAAGTTGCTAATTGTATCTCCCAAATCAAGAGAGTATTTCGATCATCTTTGATGCACGTGTATTGTCAAAGATCATAGTAACGTAATATTGATGGTACCACTTAGTAGCAATTTAATTACAATGCTTGTAATCCAGGTTGCATACTGTACTTTCTTAAATGTATAGATCAGATATTTAACTACTTTGTGGGTTGCCGTAACATTTTTTTTTATTAGCAAATTAGACCATTTTCATAGTTTGTATAAAAAAAATGACAAAGAAATGTCTTAAATATCGCGAAATGAAAATTACGTCATGCGCCACTCTCTTCAACAATACATTACCTCGCGTGCAAAGTGAATGCGAATTCATACTTCAAGTGCACCCACGATCCCACCGGAAGTTACATTCACTTTACCCTTGTCGGCTGGCAGCCCTTTCATCTAGTGCTCCATAGGAATAACGGTTGATTGGTATTTCAAAATAAAGTGTAAACCAGAATATATGCCAAAATGTTCTCCCAATTTCGTGCACAATTATTTAGGCATGTAGAGCAATTTGTTAACACATCAGCTCGTTTCATACCCATTTCTGCATACTAACCATTATTAATCCATACCTTTAATTATTTGAATATGATAGATATTGATACACTTCACATACTAACTAGTGATTTCACTGTGTACATGTTTTGAATTATAATGAAGTCGTAACTCCTAATTCTATGAGAATGAAGAGTGAGCAAATTATAAATCATTCTTATAACCATGCGTTGTGTCAAACGATATCTCTCAAAATAATTAACCCCGAGAAGAATACAAAAGAGTGAAGACATAAGGTTCATTAAACTCATATATAAACCCACCTCTATGCCAACTTTAATATCACCGCCTGATTAATCATTAAAAATGAATCTGCCTTTCCGTTCAACCAAAGCGCACACGAGCATTTTACTTATTATTCATAGCTCAATTATGATGTTGATCAGATTGGCGTAAGCATTTAGAATACCGATTTTCTAATTGAGTGACGATGGATCTGTATGCATACATTAGGGTGTTTTCAAATTTGATGAACGGGGGGCTTGTGGACGGTAGAAAACGAATGCGTATTGATGTGCGCAATAAATGATGCGCACATCAGTTGCGTACTTGTTATTTACTGCGCAAATCAGATGTGCAATCGCTGTCTGCCGTCTACAGGCCTCCGTCTTACAATTTAATAAATACGTCTAGCAAGTCATGCAAGACAGTATTGCAAAAAAAAATTAATAATGTAATTCATAAAAAGGTTATCCACTTTTATTGAAGACTATTGCCACAAATTTGATCCAAGAATTCAAAGAATCGGAAACTCTGAAAATTGTTTTCTGTAGATCTTGGTTTTATGTTATGTGCGCTGAAATTGTACAAAAGGATTATTTGGGCGTCTTGAAAGGGCCGGGGGTGGCTGGGAATAACTTTTTTTTATTCGCATATGTACTGAAAAAGTGGGGGTGTAGCTCTTTAAACATGTGGACATTTTGAGAGATGATTCTATAAAATGTGATCTAAGCATATTTTTAAACTTTCTATTGTTTATTTAATATGTCTAATTTCGTTTGTTCTTTGAAGGAGGATTTTTGTGGGGATTAGGAATTCCCGAATTTTTTCTATTCAATTTGATCAACCATTAATTATCCTGATGATAGAATAGTACAATAAACGCATACCAACGACTGAAAAATGCATATATATTGCCCAATCATGAAAGTTTAAAACTGATATTAAGATGCCGAGGGAGTTTTACACCTTCAAATAAAGCTGGAAAGCTAAAGCTAAAAACAGCAACTTGTACAACAACAGATACAACCATAGACTTATTACGCAAAGACTTTCGTGAGAATGTTAACAGAATAATTGCGAGTGTCCCTTTTATTATTTCATCAATTAGATTCCATACATATCTTGTCATTTGAACTCACGGGCCGGTATTCCGATAGCGAGGTTTAAGTTAACCCTGGTCTAAACCTGTGGTTTAAGTATTGAAAGTCAAAAGAGGCTTGAATCGATAACAGTCGATTTTTAATTTACTAGCACATGTGGCACTCATGTTATTTATAACTGTCTCGGAATGAAAACCTGAATAGTTTTCTTCATTATTAGAGCATGGGAAAAGAGAGCAGTTAACATAACATTTATTTATTGTGAATGAAGTTTTGGCACTTTTGGCTACCCATACTTAAACCACAGATTTAGACCAGGGTTAACTTAAACCTCGCTATCGGAATACCGGCCACGAGGTCCACTTCAAATGAACTGAGACAGATTGAAATGGAGACGGACAGTTGTGTCATTAGATGAGAAGTCTCATGTGAAAGCAATGTGCATTTCTGAATTGCAATCAATACAATTTGTTTCAAGTCCCTAATATTCAGGATGCATGTTAGTAAAAGAGACAAGGGTGAATTTTGTATGGCTTGTTTGTAATTTAAAACCTCGTTTCCCCTGATTTTCTCATTTCGTGTTATTAAATTTAAAAAAATAGTCGATTCTTGCTGAGATAATGATATTGTAATGGACTTTTAAAATGTTTTATGGGTGGACAAAAGTGTTCAGATTCGTATGATAAAATTAATTGCAAATTACCGGATGTGTCTGCTTCAACAGATTGCTGTACCCCTCTTGCAATGTGATGAACCACTTCTTTCTTAATGATTTGCAATACTTATGCACTCATTAGTGATAAAAACAACTGAATGTTGTCATTAACGCCCCAGTCATATAGAAGCCCCTACTGACCACGATTCAACACAACTCTTTGTTCTGAGAGAGCGAACTGTGAGCTGAACAAAGAGTCGCGTTCGATCGTGCTGCTCCCGGGCTTCTATGTGACTGGGGCATAAGATGAAAAAAATGAAAAGGCGGCGTATTACCATAGATCTGAGGAACATCCGCGTCAGAGCTCTTTGCGTTATATGTCTATGGTACAACAAACGTCGTTGGGCTTCACCAAAATGATGGATAACAACCAGTAAGAAAAGCTTAAACCTGGGTGATTAAAATGTTTGCAAGGAATAAATCACCTTTTTAAACATTTTAAGCACCTAAATATTATCATTAAGGACCTTACAAAAATGGGAAGGCGGCAGATCATCATATATCTCTGGAACAACTGCGTCACAACTCTTTGTGTTCTATGTTTATGGTACAACAAACGTCGTTGGGCTTCACCAAAATGATGGATAACAACCAGTTAGAAAAGCTTACATCTGGGTAATTGAATGTTTGCAAGGAATAAATCACCGTTAAACATTCTAAACAGCTGAATATTCTCATTAAGGTACACAAAATGGGAAGGCGGCAGATCATCATATATCTCTGGAATAACTGCGTCACAACTCTTTGCGTTATATGTCTATGGTAGAACAAGGTAACGTCATTTGGCCTGGGCGAATGATGGATAAGAATCAGTTAGCTAAGCTTACGTGTGGGTAATAAAATGTTTTCAAGGAATAAATCACCGTTATAAATTAAGCTGAATATTCTCATGAAGGTTCACAAAATGGGAAGGCGGTGGAACACCATAGATCACAGGTACAACTGCGTCACAACTCTTTGCGTTATATGTCTATGGAAGAACAAAGTAACGGCTTGGGTGAATGATTGATAACAGCTAGTTATCAAAGCTTACGTGTGGGTAATTAAATGTTTGCAAGGAAGAATCACCATGTAAATTGCCCGATATTACATCCATTAAACGAGCTTCAATATCTCTCAGGTGAACAAACTTCAAATTACGTTTGAAACTGTCTTAATCGATCACTCAATATTAGATTATATTTGCAAATATATTGGTATAATGACTTCGTATACCGGGAAATGTGATTCTTACCATGCGGTGGGCTTTTAATTGAAAATTTGAAGAGTGCCTTGCCCCTGAGATGAATAATTCGCTCATTAACAAATGACTTGATTTCTTTACAAAAACAATGTTTGCTGCTTTTTATCTCTGCATTTCCGGTACGTTTCCACGTACAATATGTCGATATGAAAAAGAATAAAACAATTGACTACTCCCTTTACAAATGTACTATAAAGTTTTAACAAAATTATATCTGCTGTAACAAATTTTACTGGTAGTTTTCATCGATTATCTTGCTAAATTTTGTGTGAATGTTGGTTGGTTGGTCTTGTGGCTGGATGGCGTTCTTCAATATATGGAGATCATTTACGCCAGTCATTTGGGTATTCAGACTCGGGCTCTTATCGCCCGGAAGCAACAGTGCAGTGAATAGTCATTTTGAAAGATAAATTGTATATGTCCCATCACCAAGTTAGGATTGCTTATATTAGATGATTATAGCAGAAAATAAAAATGATGAAATGTGCATGAGTAGGTGCACATGAAGGAAAAATGCCATTTCTTCTTAGTTACAGTTTAAAAGCACCCAAGACAATGGAAATTATATTTGTGCCAACATCACTTTGCGCAAATAAAAATGTTTTTCTTCCCCGGGCCCGTAGCAAGGGGGTACGAGAAGGGGCGGGCGCCCCTGTAGAAACAAAATTGCTTTAAAAAATACAGATTTGGAAGAAACAAAAGGGCAAAAAAGTTAAAAAGGTTGATTTGTTTAATGTTCAAAACGTAAAAGAAAGAAGGTATGATTGATGAAAAGAAACAAAATATGAAAATCTTGTAATCCTAAATTGATCATTATGATAAAGAGTCGGAAAAAAATTTGACGGAAGTAAACTCTTATAAGAAATGAAGGACCGCTACGGTCACGGTGACCGATAGCGACGTAAAAACAGATGTCCTCATTTTTATTTTAATCGCTCGCATCAAATCCGCTTCGGAACGAAGTCAAATCATTAAAACCTCATATTTAAGTGAAACTAAAACTGAAAAATTTTACGTAAATGAATACACAATATTCTAAAGAGAATTGCATAAAATCTGCTGAATAAAAAATATGAACCAATTCAGCGAATCTGACCATATGCCTTCAATGCTATTGTTGACTGATGGTATCGAATTAGCACTTTAGAGACGATACTTTTGTTTCATAAGGGTGTGAAATTTCCGGTCATTTTTGCACCCAAGAGAAAGATTGTAAGCGTTGGTCATCTGTTATGNTACGTTTGAAACTGTCTTAATCGATCACTCAATATTAGATTATATTTGAAAATATATTGGTATAATGACTTCGTATACCGGGAAATGTGATTCTTATTATGCTGCAGTGGGCTTTTAATTGCAGATTTGATGAGCATTCTGCTTCTGAGCCGAATAACTTACCAATAAGATATTACTTGAATGATTTTCAAGAATATTTTTTGTTGTTTTGTCTCTGTCTGTTTTGCATTTCCGGTACAAACATTTCCACGTACAATATGTCGATACAAAAAAGAACAAATATTGGTTCTTTCCTTAATAAAAGCACCATAACCTTGTTAAAAACTGTCATTTACGGTAACAAAATTTACTGGTAATGTGTAAAAAGCAAAATGCTTTTAAGAAAAAGAGAAACATTTTTTTGTCAAAGACATATACATAAGAATGAATCACTTTCAAAAAAGTTTTTTTCTTCTTATATAATTTGAGAAAAAGGGCGAAAAAGTAAAAAAGGTGGGTGTTTTTTCTATTTCTAAAACGTAAAAGAAGGAAGGTATGATATATAAATAGAAAAGAAATATGAAAATCTATAGTAATCCCAAAATGATCACTGTGATAAAGAGGCGAAAAAATATGACGGAAATAAAATTTTAAGAAATTAATCACTACTTTGATGACCAAATTATATATAGTAACATAAAAGAAACAGATGTCCTCATTTCTATTTCAATCGCTCTCATCAAATCCTCTTTGAAACAGATTCCAGTAATTAAAACCTGAAATTTGAGTGAAAATCAAAACGGACATATTTTAGTAAATGAATACACAATATTGTTCCAAATTTGGCGTTAGAAAATGCCAAATACAAACTCTAAGCCACTTCTAAGAATCTGACCATATGCCTCCAATGCTGCTGTTGACTGATGGTATGGAATTAGAGACGATACTTTTGTTTCACGAGGGTGCGATATGTCCGGTCATTTTTGTACCCAAGAGAAAGATTGTAAGCGTTGGTCATCTGTTATGTTATACGCCTTGCCAACTGCCGGGGTATTTTGGTCATTTTGTAATAAACTGTTTTTCTTTCTCTTTGTTCTAGATTTTTGTGTTCATTGTTTTGTTGGTGTAAGTGTTTTTTTGTGTGTGTGTTTTTTTAATCATCTTCATTATAATTTTAAAAATAACACGATCTAGACAATTTCCGCAAAATAAAGTCGGTCATGGATAATAGAGACGTAAGCCGTGTATTAAACTGTGCAGACACATTAACATAACAAGCCGGTTCAGATTTAAAAAGCGTTACAAAAGAGCATTGAATTGGCCTTCGACTAAATTTTTCGGAAATATATTATGATTCATCGTGTTATGCAAGTTTCCTGTGATTCATTCAAGTGTGCGTAGAAATAGTAAAACATCAATCTGAACTTTATTACACAATTATTTGAAGTATATAGTAGCCAAGCATAGGTCTAATCAAAGTGTGACCGCAGCACAATCTAATTGGTATACAGTTAGAATTACGTGTTTCCTGTGATGAATATGTAAAACGGAAACATATTCTGGTAATCTTTAGGTTTCATTACATAACTATTGGGAGCGTTAGCCAAGCATAATCTATTTCAGTATTGGATACAAAGAATGAGTTTAAATATGAAACAATTTTTCATGATAGGTGTTCATTTTACTTTAAGGGAAATTAAAGGAAGAAAGAAAATGTATCAGTTTCTAATTTCCTGAAAATTTCACCAACTTTACCCCATATTTGATGACCAATATAGAGTGTTTCATTTTCCATTTTAAGAATCACTTCCATTTTTAGCCGCTGGACAGAGGCATTTTCTGAAACCAAAGGATAGCGAACCTTTCTACGTGATGGGATTCGTCATCAGGCGTTTTGACAATTCTTCGAAACGGATTTCGGAGCGAGACATATCTTCTCGAGTACTCTCTCTCAAAATATATGCGCTACATGTATTTGCGATGGCTTCCCTTTGTTTGCTGTCGAAAGAAATGTAAAGCTGCGTCTTTCCAAAAGCTGAGTCGTGGGCAGCAATTCACACCCTTTACGTTGGCACGGTTGGAGTGGCCACCGATGTACGTAAGTTGTTGAAATTCAGGAAAGAATATTAATATTTGACTTTTTTTGGGGTAGTCGAAAAGAGATAGAAATCATTCATTGGTTTCCTTGTAAAGGCAGACTCACACCTTTGCGTTTTTAGCTTTCGTTCAGCTAGAGTTTTTTTTGGTTAAAAATGTAAAAACGTTGTCCGAGCGCACAGTAAACGCCGATTAGACAGAGAACTTACGTTTGGCTTGCGCCAAAGAATCATGGGCTACGCTGAACGTCCGTCCACCGTATGACATTCGTATTTTGTGCGTCCAGTGAGCGTTTCTGTTTTCTTAAAAAAAAAGGCTTGGCCGACGCAGGCTAAAAACGCAAAGATGCGAGTCGGCTTTTACAGGGAAACCAATGATGTCAGTCTCTTTTCGACTACCACCAAAATAAGTCAAATATTGATATTCTTTTCTGAATTTCAACAACTTACGTAAATTGGCTTGGCCACTCCAACCGTAGGGTGTGAGTTGGCTTTTGGAAATATACGCAGCTTTACATTTCTAAAAACGCAAAGGTTTGAGTCGGCCTTTATTTGCGTTTGCTTCTTTTCGATTTAAGTTTGAACATAAATTTGCAGACCCATTTGTATACACACTTAGAAAATAGGGTACAACCGATCGGATATAGTACCCTTAAGATATGTACCTTTAAGACAGCATATATCCACGTATTTACCTTTAAACCCTATGGCCCGTATTCCGATAGCGAGGTTTAAGTTAACTCTGGTCTAAATCTGTGGTTTAAGCATGGAGAGCCCAAAAGAGGCTTGAATCTATAATAGTCGATGTTCAATTTACCAGCACATTTGGCACTCATATTATTTAAAACTGTCTCGGAATAAAAACTTCAATAGTTTTCTANCCAATGATGTCAGTCTCTTTTCGACTACCACCAAAATAAGTCAAATATTGATATTCTTTTCTGAATTTCAACAACTTACGTAAATTGGCTTGGCCACTCCAACCGTAGGGTGTGAGTTGGCTTTTGGAAATATACGCAGCTTTACATTTCTAAAAACTTTAAGGTGTGAGTCGGCCTTTACTTGCGTTTGCTTCTTTTCAATCTAAATTCTGACAAGGAAATTGAAAGTTGCAAGCACCTTTGTACGCACTTAGAAAATAGGGTACAACCGCGCGGATATTTGTACCCTTAAAGGGAAACCAACCCCTGGAATTGTCGTTCTCCCATAGAATGAGCAAAAGTCAGATGAACAAACTGTTGAAATTTAAGCAAAATCGGACAACCTCGTTCAAAATATATGATTTTTCAAAGTCATAGAGATATATGTCGATCCTTACCGCTCATGGGGATCCGTGCGGTCGGCAAATTCGACAGAATATGTGACGTTATGTCGGACAACTCCTCATTCACTCTGTATACAACATTTTACATTTTCTCCTTTTTTCGAAGAAGTCATCAAAATGACAATGTTCGGTTGGGGTATAGCAATTCTGTATTAATTCTGCATGTATTTTGAGAATAATGATGTTGCAACGTTACTCTAAATTTCACATTAATCCATTTTTTAAAAATTCTATGTACAAAGTGAATGAGGAGTTGTCCGACATGACGTCACAGATTCAGTCGATGTTGCTGATCGCACGGATCCCCATCAGCGGCAGTGATCAACTAATTTCTGTGAACTTGAAAATTCATAACTTTTAAACGGGTAGTCCAATTTTGCTCAAATTTTCACAGTTTGTTCATATGATTTTTCTTCATTCAATGAGAGCACGATAATTCCAGGGACTGGTTCCCCTTTAAGATTATGTACCTTTAAGACAGCATACCTCCACGTATTTCCATTTAAACCATATATCTACTTTGAATGGCATCATAACCCCCCCCCCCCCCTTTCCTCCTTGATGTGTTTGGCCGGGCCATGCCGACCACAAATTAGTTTCTTTTAGAGCTCACTCAACTATTGAAACCAAATTTTCAACAGCCGAGTATGAGGTCATGACGTGACATGACTGTGTTTGAAAATCACCTCGCTCACCCGATATCAGGGTAATAAGGGTGCAAATTGTACCAGTGGCTGCTCAAAAACCGCATCCTAATTTGTTAGTGAGTGAGCCAATTGGGCATAATTTGTTACTCGATACTTAGCGTGGGTATCAGACAGCAACAAACGCCGATTTCAATCGATAAATTACCAATAGTCAAATATCTAGGACGGGGGTACACATTTTCATTGATTTCATCTATTGAATTACATGATGGGACTTCAAGGGCCTGTAAAATGAAAGAGATACGACAAATTGAAAATTAATCGTATCTCTAGCATGTCTATAGCACATATTTTACCACACAACTACGAGTAATATCGATTGTAAATTTAATTGCATCTTTTTGTCACAGGCCCCTTGTAGTACCATGGAGGTGCCGTGGTGTAGTGGTCATGACTCTCGCCTTTCAACTAGAGGGTCGTAGGTTTGAGTCTCACCCAGGGCGTTAATTTCCTTCAGCAAGAAGTTCATCCACATTGTGCTGCACTCAACCCAGGTGAGATGAATGGGTACCTGGTATAGGAATATTTATTCCTATTAAAACGCCAAGTGCGCTGCATGGTGGCTGCCGGGCTAAAGCCAGGGTAATAATGCTGCAATTGTAGAGCGCTAAGGGAGTTCTCATGAAGAGTTGATAAGCACTATATAAAAGCCGTTCTTAATTATCATTATTATTTTTCAGCCACATGAATCTGTGATTGTTGACCGTATTATCACAAAACGTGCTTTAGAAATCTGTCACGATATTGCATATCGTAAAGCGCACATTTTGGAGCGAAATGTCCTTGATCTCTAATGATAAGGAAACAAACGTTAAGTTTGTTTTTGTACGATCATATGCACGTCCAGTTCTAAATGTTTCAACGATTTAGCTGAGTAATTAAATCTGCGTAACCTACTCTTATAATGGATACTATATAACTATATAAAACACGATATAAAGTATTTCCGACAAATTAAGTCGAACGCAATTTCAATGC
>BQKZ01004868.1:34593-45479 GCA_036244855.1 Temnopleurus reevesii | reverse complement strand
TTTTTTATTTCTTCCTCAGATTAATCTCCCCATGTTTTTCTTCTGTTCCAAAATTTTAAGCCCCCAGCCCCTCTCCCCCACCCCTGTCTGTCTTAACTAAGTTTTCCCTTTTTTCTTTCTTCCTCAGATTGATATCACCGTGTACTGGATGCGCCAGCCCTCATGGTTTCCACAATGCTCTGCCGCTCAATGCTAACCCAGATTTATTCACAGTAAGTAATGTCAATACCTCAGAAATCACTCAAAAAATTAAAGCTTTTCCAAGAAACAGATAATAATTTGCATTTATAAAGCGCATTTTAGGGAAGGTAGAAGAAATACAGGACAGGCAAACAAATACATACATGTATAGAAATAACAGAATGAAAATACATGGATTACAAACGAGTAAAGTTAGCATATTAATGGAGCCTATAATTACAAGAAAAGATGTGTTTTGGGACACTTCTTAATGAAGAGAGTGTTTGACTATTCTTAATTGTGAGGGGTAGAGTGTTACGGATACGTGGGGCAGTTACAGAGAATACTCCGTCACCTATGCGTTTTTGGTACGATGATATGTCTATTTTTGTTGTCTATTGGAAAGAATAGTTGGCCAAGAAATGACAATACAACATTGCAAACGACGCTTTGATAAAAAAAAATAATAATGCGTATAGTTATGATTCTTTCTTTGTTTATATTTATGAATAAAAACTAAGACAAAATCAGGTCGGGCCACTGTGTTTGTTTGAGGGCTGATTTATCTGCTGATTTATCTTCAGCCAATCTCTGCAAAGATATATTTCTCTGAATTTTTTCTATGTTTTCTATTTGTTTTCTTCTTTTTTTCAGAGCCGAATTAGGAACACGACAGTGTCTGGAAATTTAGATACGCCTGAGGGAGGATTTGATGCCCTGATGCAGATAGCTGTTTGTCTGGTATGTATTGCTAATAATAATCATGATAATATAGATTATTTCTATAGCGCTAAAAACAAAGAGTAGATAGCGCTTTACAACAGGACAAAACTTGAAAAAAATTCGATTACTGCTGGAAAAGGTAAGTCTTTGTTTTTTAACGTGGCAGAGTTTAGATATGACTGTAATGCAGGAAGAATACTGTTCCAGAATTTTGAAGCAGCTACTGAGAAGCGCTTTTCAGCTGTTTTGAGTTTAAACTTTGACATGACAAGGTTGTATGTGTCTGATGCAAAGCGGAGGTTGCGAGAAGGTGCATATACTTTTATGGTATTTAAAAGGTATTGTGATGACACATTATTCTTAACCGTGCCGTTTATAGTTAAATGCGTTGAATTTTACATTGTTTTTGCTTAAAACATCTCAACTGCCAGGTCCAAAATACTACTTAAATGATTGATTATGAACATAAACTAAGCTGTGACAATATTAGACTTTAAAATCCATAAAATGTAAAATATGACCTACATAGTCACACTGTGGATAAAGCGTCGATTGTACTTGTTATTCCATGTTCAAAATATTTTGATAGTACAGTACCTGTATAGCTTCATTTTTTTTTTGCATTTTTTGTTGGTTTTCCCTCAATTTGAATGTAATATCATAGGTCAGACAGCTTGATTTGATAATTTCTTCATAACAAAATAAAAATCATATTGTGTTTTTTTTTACATAGAAATACTTTTTCGTTCTCAGCTCTTTACAAAGCGAGATTTTGTTTTTAAGTGCTTGCTTGCCAGGCAAACAAGTGAAATATTGGATACTGTTGCCAACACGATATAATCTATTTCAAAAAAAAAAAATAGGTCGAACGCCGTTTTAATACCCCTTTGTAATGCTATTCAAATCGGAACCTGTTTGTTATTGTTGTGTTTGCACAGTTCAATGCACGACGTGTGGCTCTATTGTCCATGGTCAACTTTATTTTGCGGAAATATTTTATATCACGTCCATTGTGTATCAAGATGATTTCACCAATTCTTAAAGTCAGTCCGTCATGATCGACATGACTTCCGGTCGCGAGCCAAACTGTCCGCAGCCATTTTGATTGCGAAGATTGCCGAACAGAAAATCACATGTTTTTTTTTTCCCTTGAATAGCGAGTAAGCAAGCTTTATTTTGCTAGCTCACAGCTCGGCAGTTGCAAACGTATGCGTTCCGCACGTTTTGAGAAAAATAACAGATCTAAGCCAAAGAAGGGACGAATCAAAGTTACACGCAACAACAAGGATCGAAAAGTCGTACGAAGTGTTCCGAGTTTCTGAGCTTGGCAAGGTGCGTAAGCAAGGAAATTCTCAAATATCGTTGTTGCCAATACGAAACACGCCGTCCGTGCGCGCTCGCAACCGGAAGTCATGTCGATCGTGACGGACTGACTTTAATTATTTTTTTTTCATTTGTACAGAACGAGATCGGCTGGAGACCCAAAGCTCGTCATCTGGTTGTCTTGACAACAGACGCATCTTTCCATTATGCTGGGGACGGGAAAGTGAGTAGATAAGAAATCTTCATATTAACACAATAGAGTATTTACTGTAAGAAGGAGAAGGACAAGAAAGATAATTCAAGCTAGATAGACCCAAAGGAAATGTCATTTCCTTTTTTTCTGTGAATAAACGTAAAAAAAGGTGTAGTGCGGAAAATGGCGTATATTTTTCGGGAAAAGTTAGAAATCACAACAATTTATAAGCAAAATGAAAGTGCAGTTCCCAGTTTTTAAACCCTACAAAGACCGGCTTTAATAGATTTTAATTGTTTGGGTAGAAAAGTTCTTAATTCAGTTATACCTAAGGGAGCAGAGATCAATGACAACTAACGTAGGGGATGAAAAATTATCAACCGCAATTCATCTGTATTCAGACTGAGGCGTCGTGGCGGGCGCCTGTAATCAGACTGTTTGGGACAGTCATAAATTGACCTGTGTTGGTTGTGGGTTCGATCCCGGCCGGTCGCCTCCTTCTCTCTTTCTTCTCCTGGCGTAAATATTCAAATTTGAATGAAACACACCGTAAAGACAAATTTCTCTCTCTCAGATTCTCCAGCTTTGGTTTTAATGTTGTTGTCTGATGAAATTCAACCAAATCAAATAAAATTAATTTTAATCCATTTTTTTTTCTTTTCTTAGCTTGGAGGTATCGTGGAGCCCAATGATGGACTTTGTCACATGAATCCCACTACAAACATGTACACAGCTAGCACTGAACAGGTAACTTTGAGACTTTACCCACTGAAGGGTTCAATTTTGCACCTTAATTTCTGAGGGGATGTTGGTAGAAACCTGCGATCGATTGAATCCTATTACCAACATGTACACAGCTAGCACTGAACAGGTAACTTCGAGACTTTACCCACTGAAGGGTTCAATTTTGCTCCTTAATTTTTAAGGGACGTTGCTAGAAACTTGCGATCAATTACAAGTTGTGCATTTGATCGCCACGCGCCAATTAAAATCACTGCTTCAAGACGCAGATCATGCACGAGAGAAAATATGCAAAGCCATCTGTAACATATTTACAGGAGATTTGCAATTGATCGCAATTTCTAGCAACACCCACGAAGTGTGTGGCTCATATTCACTTCTTTATCAATCCATCAACAAGTTTGTTTTATTGTGTGTGTGGACGATTGGTTGAATTGCCATGCTACATGTAATCAATAAGGAGCTTAAACACGCATTTTTATTGGTGCACTCCTGATTGGCACGGGCCAATCAAAGTCAGTAGATATATTTTATATATATTAGTTTTCATATGACCGTCTCTGGATTAATGACCGTCTCTGGATTAATGACCGTCTTTGGATCCAAACGTAGTTAGTGCCAGTTTCGTATAAATGTTAGATTTTCTTTGATATCAACTGATTCAATTTATGTCGTCTGTGCTTTTATAGGGTCATTCATTTCTTCAAAATGTAGCAAGTTGCTAGTCATAAATATCTGCTGATTCACAAGGAACGTCTTGTACCGAAGACGAAATTATTTACGCTAGTTTCTTTACCTTTTGACACCGTTTAAAGTATTAATGATATTTTTGTTCCGTTTGCCTTTTATCTTTATTATGTAGGATTACCCATCCATCGGTCATTTGAGTGCCAAGCTTCGAGAAAACAATATCATTCCAATTTTTGCTGTTACACGCGACCAAACAAACCTTTACAGTGTAAGTATGATTTTATGAACTGGAATTTGCTGTTTAAAGCGAGTGACTGTGAAAGGCAACATTTTAAGAAACCTTGGAAGGCTCCCTTATACTAGGAAAATGAAGAACCCTCTTTTTCTGAGCGCTTTTAAAAGAAATGCAAGATTTTAACCTACATTTGGGCAAAATACTTTCCACACAAATAATAGTCAAAATATGTCCATCTTATGGTTTGTTTACAAATTTTGTTAAATTCAAAGATTAATTTCAAGGGTTTTTATACACTATGTCACCCGGTGATGGGTAAATGTTTCATATCAAATCAATTCAAATCGTTTTATTTTTCAGTTCTTTTGAAAATTCAAATATATACAGTCATAAATGATAATGGTAATATGACAAAAGAAATGAAAAAATAGAGGCCAGCATAACGTTTTAAGAGTGAGTGTCTTTCAAATTTGGGAAGGAGGTTAAATTATATATGCCGGATCCCAATCAAATTTATTAGTACTACGAGACGACTGGGGTTGAAATTAAGTTGCGCTGATCTGATTGTTTTGCAGAGTTTGGAGAACTACATAGAGGGAGCGACGGTGGGAGAACTGGCCGGAGATTCTAGCAACGTTGTCGAGCTTATCCGGAGAAATTATGATGTAAGTTTCGCTAGTGTTCACCTTCTTCTCTTTTTCAAAGCTTTGATCGCCAATCATAATTCATTGTTATTTTGATTTTCTTATTCATAGATTTATACCGGCGGTTGTGTTTCACCAAGTTAAGAAAGACCTTTAACGTAACTGGTATAATTTCTTTTGCTGAATGTTTGTATGATTGTCAGACATCAATCACAAAAATTAATACCAGTCCTTCTTAAAGTCGCACGTAAAGATTTTCTTAACATTAATGCGTTACCCCCAAAGAGTATTAACGACCTCAATCCTCTATCGTAGCATTTTCTTTCTGTTGGAAATGAAAATAAAATGAAAATCAATTTCAATTTTTTTTCTCCTCAAAATACTAGCGCATTACATCACAAGTGCGTCTCACGTCGACTGCTCCTGATGACGTCACACTGAAGTATGTTGCTCGTTGCAAGACCGAGACGTTCCAAGATTCTGCCGAGTGTTCGGGTCTTAGCCTCGGGGACACCGTCAGTTTTGATATCACTATAACGGCGCAGAGATGTCTCGAACAGGGAATGACCAGGTATGATAATAATCACAATTATAGTATTAATTATTATTATTATTATTATTATTATAATGATAATTATAATGATTATGATAATGATAATGATGAAGATAATGATAATGAAAATGATAATAATAATAATAAGAAGAAGAAGAAGAAGAAGAAGAAGAAGAAGAAGAAGAAGAAAATAAAAATAACAATGATAATCATAATGGTAATAATGATAATAATAATAACAACAATTTCCAGGTACCCATCATCTATTGAAATCATATCATAGGAGGTATGTGCAGAAATACGGGGGATCGGGAATGTCTGACCAGTTTTGACCCGTAACATAAAAGATGCAATTAAACTTACAATAAATATTTATCGTAAGTCTATGGCAAAATTTGTACCAAAGAGATGCAATTAATTGCAAGATTAATTGCTTCTTTTTTTGTGTTACAGGCCCCAGAGCTGATTATTTTTCGCGCTTTGCATGATCATAAAAAAAATCATGACCCTATTCTTTCGAATGTTTGAGACCAAATTTGCGACGAAAGGATGTACGGGTTTTACGTCACTTGTGTTTGAATATCATTACTCTGAAAAGCCCGGATAGATATGGTTTAGAAGCCTTCCAGTTAAAGTGTTCTGCTACTCTTTTTATCCTTGTAATTTTTACCCCGGGGTTAGCACCCTTCATCTCGTCCACGCATTGACCTCCCTTCTCTCATTTTGTTTGTTTCAGTTTTAAGGTTGGCCCTGTTGGATTCAATGAGGAGCTTCAAATTAATCTTGAGGTCACATGTGAGTGTGACTGCGAGGGAATGGGGGTAAGTAATTAGACACTCTAAATTGATGAAAAATGTGGGTTTATTTTTACTATTTATGTATTGATGAAAAATGTTGCCATATGATATCAGCACTTTAGTTTTCACCGGTCCAATAATACTATAAACTTGAACAAGAATTAGGTCATGGCAGAAGCTCAGATCAAGAAAGGTATTATGTTGTTTTTAAGCATGTGAATACACGATCCCGTACACGATTTATTATTTTCTGTTTGCAAACAGGCCCAAAAATTTGAACGCTCTTACTTGTAGTTTTACAATGTATATTGTCCTTCCACATGTCAGCAAGAAAACGGGAGTTCGTCCAGCGCTGATGACGAGATTCTGGTGTGAACGGGCCTGAAGCCATGTATAATACCCTTTCACAATGATATCTCTCACCCTCATTCACATTTGTCAGAAACCAAACAGCAGTTCCTCCAGCGCCGATAACGGGACTCTGGTGTGCAATGGTCAGAAGACATGGACACTATACCTTATTAATAATATCTCTCACACAGCCTTTCACAGTGAGCATACTGCAGTTCATGCAGCGGTGGGATCAGAATGCTTTTGTGAACGGATCTGAAAACAAGTGCACTTTCCTTTAACAATAATCTCTCTCTCTCTCTCTCAAACCCTTTCACATTTGGCAGCAAAGGAACAGCAGTTAATGCGGTGGTAGTAATTGAACGCTGGTGTGAACAGGTCTGAAGACATATACACTGTCCTTTAACAATAATCTCCCTCTAACCCCTTTCACAGCAAGCAAACAGCAGTTCATGCAGCGGCGGTAACGGAACGCTTGTGTGCGGCGAGTGTGAATGCAACCCTGGGCGGTACGGAAGCAAATGTGAATGCAGCGGCAATGAAATCAACATGGAGAGCACCGATCCATCACCTTGCAGAACGTAAGTATTGTTATTATTGTTCTCAATATTATTATTATTATCAATATTTCTACTGTTATTATTACAATTATAGATATAGCAAACATTTTGAAATATGCATGTGATAGAAATTAAAATGTGAATACAACAGCTGAACAAACGTGAGAGAAAACATAACAACAATAAACATGCTTTCAGCCATTCGGATCAAATCAAAATTCTCGTTTTGTTGGTTTCAATTGATCTGCATTTAATTTGTTATTGCTTCAAATTTGCAACAGCTCGACCTTGTATAAATACATAGTACACTATATGGATGAATAATTATGACCTATCACTTTGAGTAAATGGGAGAAAGGAATTGGACAAAGTGAACAAATTTATTTAAGCATTTGCAATAATTCGTGAGCACTAAATGCAATAGTTACATTGTTTATTCACTGAATATGTCCACAGAATTGTCCACAGAATGAGAGGGAGGAACTTGACTATTTCCATTGTCCAAATCTGTTATGCCTTCTGTTCACAATGTGTGAAATGAAATATTTTTACATTCTCTAATGTTTTTTTTTATTCCTAGTGATAACACAACGAGGACTTGCTCTGGACGAGGAGAGTGCATTTGTGGAAAGTGTGTATGTGATAATACTGGGGTAAGTAGATGTTACCATAGTAACCAGATAACATAAGAATACTAATAGCGAGAAATAAGTGATTAGAATATAGCTATAATGGTGATGATAATGAGTATAATAATTCATTATAATATCAGTGATAATAGTAATTACAATAATTCGTCCGTGCTTTCACAATGTGACGGGAGCTGAAGGATATAGTTGCATGAAGACAAAGAAATCCCGACATAGTGCCAACATGAAACAACAATGAAATGTGGAAGCATTGTGATGTAGTGGTTCTGACTCCTGCCTTTCAACTAGAGAGTTAGCAGTTCGAACCCCATCCATGGCGTTAATATCCTTCAGAAAGAAATTCATCCAAACTGTGCTTCACTCAACCCAGGTGACGTTAAGGAGTAACGGCAGGACTTCATTACTTTAAATTAAAAAAAAACGCTCAACTAAGCAGCTATTGCTATGGTCGGGTAATAATATTAGATAATTTGTCTCTCTGTTCTGAATAGGTGACTAAAGAGATGGCGTTCTTAATGTTGTGTGTTATTATTATTATTATATCTTCATTTCTTGTAGACACCTGGCGAAGTGATTTCTGGCCAGTTCTGTGAATGTGATAACTTCAATTGTCCGTACAGTAGAGGTCTGAGATGTGGAGGTATGTATTATATCATATTAATTTTTAGTGCTTATTTTACCTCTGTTTTTTATACCTCCGCCACCGTAAGATAGTGCTGGAGGCATTATGTTTCCGCGTTGTCCGTCCGTCCGTCCGAAACTTGTTACCACGATAAGTTCAGAACAGCTGGACGGATTTTGACCAAACTTTGCTCAAGTATGTATAACCATGTGAGGATGAATTGATCAGATTTTGGGTTCAATGTGTCAAAGGTCACAGGGCCAAAAACCTTGCAAAAAATCACCCAAAATAGCTTGTTGTTTGTCGCTTTGCAAAAATTACTGTAAACGCTTTTTGTAGGCGGGCTACCTACTTGCCTGATAAATTATTACAATGTTAATGGCGGCTTCATGCTTATGGTGGCGGTCACTTACGTTTCTTTACTCCATTTCATTTAAATAAAAATTATGTTTTAATTATATTTGCTATATCTGTGTTGAATTACACTATTATATGTTTATTAGATGTTGTTCAGATTTTTTTATTTCAACCAATTATTTAAAAACAATGGTAAAAAAACATACAGGGGTATGTGTGTTTATGACGTAACAATGAGACAACGTAGTATGATTATGATGTCACTCATCTGCAATCCATTTTTATTTCATGCCCTGTTCTCTTCCTAGGTCCTGAGAGGGGGGAGGTGTGGTTGTGACATAACAATGAGACAACTCTAATGTGACGTCACAATCCATGATAATATCGTTCCTTTCTCTCTTCCTAGGTCCGGACAGGGGAACTTGAATTAGTGACGTAACAATGAGACAACCCTATNTAAGCATTTGCAATAATTCGTGAGCACTAAATGCAATAGTTACATTGTTTATTCACTGAATATGTCCACAGAATTGTCCACAGAATGAGAGGGAGGAACTTGACTATTTCCATTGTCCAAATCTGTTATGCCTTCTGTTCACAATGTGTGAAATGAAATATTTTTACATTCTCTAATGTTTTTTTTTATTCCTAGTGATAACACAACGAGGACTTGCTCTGGACGAGGAGAGTGCATTTGTGGAAAGTGTGTATGTGATAATACTGGGGTAAGTAGATGTTACCATAGTAACCAGATAACATAAGAATACTAATAGCGAGAAATAAGTGATTAGAATATAGCTATAATGGTGATGATAATGAGTATAATAATTCATTATAATATCAGTGATAATAGTAATTACAATAATTCGTCCGTGCTTTCACAATGTGACGGGAGCTGAAGGATATAGTTGCATGAAGACAAAGAAATCCCGACATAGCGCCAATTCAACAGGCATTCCATCAGACAATATTAAACGACAATGGAATGTGGGAGCATCCGTGATGTAGTGGTTCTGACGCCTGCCTCTCAACTAGAGAGTTAGCAGTTCGAACCCCATCCATGGCGTTAATATCCTTCAGAAAGATATTCATTCAAACTGTGCTTCACTCAACCCAGGTGACGTTAAGGAGTAACGGCAGGACTTCATTACTTTAAATTAAAAAAAAACGCTCAACTAAGCAGCTATTGCTATGGTCGGGTAATAATATTAGATAATTTGTCTCTCTGTTCTGAATAGGTGACTAAAGAGATGGCGTTCTTAATGTTGTGTGTTATTATTATTATTATATCTTCATTTCTTGTAGACACCTGGCGAAGTGATTTCTGGCCAGTTCTGTGAATGTGATAACTTCAATTGTCCGTACAGTAGAGGTCTGAGATGTGGAGGTATGTATTATATCATATTAATTTTTAGTGCTTATTTTACCTCTGTTTTTTATACCTCCGCCACCGTAAGATAGTGCTGGAGGCATTATGTTTCCGCGTTGTCCGTCCGTCCGTCCGAAACTTGTTACCACGATAAGTTCAGAACAGCTGGACGGATTTTGACCAAACTTTGCTCAAGTATGTATAACCATGTGAGGATGAATTGATCAGATTTTGGGTTCAATGTGTCAAAGGTCACAGGGCCAAAAACCTTGCAAAAAATCACCCAAAATAGCTTGTTGTTTGTCGCTTTGCAAAAATTACTGTAAACGCTTTTTGTAGGCGGGCTACCTACTTGCCTGATAAATTATTACAATGTTAATGGCGGCTTCATGCTTATGGTGGCGGTCACTTACGTTTCTTTACTCCATTTCATTTAAATAAAAATTATGTTTTAATTATATTTGCTATATCTGTGTTGAATTACACTATTATATGTTTATTAGATGTTGTTCAGATTTTTTTATTTCAACCAATTATTTAAAAACAATGGTAAAAAAACATACAGGGGTATGTGTGTTTATGACGTAACAATGAGACAACGTAGTATGATTATGATGTCACTCATCTGCAATCCATTTTTATTTCATGCCCTGTTCTCTTCCTAGGTCCTGAGAGGGGGGAGGTGTGGTTGTGACATAACAATGAGACAACTCTAATGTGACGTCACAATCCATGATAATATCGTTCCTTTCTCTCTTCCTAGGTCCGGACAGGGGAACTTGAATTAGTGACGTAACAATGAGACAACCCTATATTGCCATTGTGACGTCACTAATCTACAACCCATTATCATGTCGTTCTTTTCTCTTTTTCTAGGTCCTGACAGGGGTATGTGTGT
>BQKZ01004868.1:29593-34261 GCA_036244855.1 Temnopleurus reevesii | reverse complement strand
CCCCCCCCCCCCCCTCCCCCTTTCCTCGACATGCCGACGGGGAAAAAAACTCACGCTCTTCGAGAATGTCACACTTTTCTTTCAGATCTCACGCAACTGTTGAGACATCAAATTTGCGCTTATTGGGTAATTATGCAGTCTTGGCGTTACGTGTGTTTAAAAATCTCCTTGCTAAACAGCTTGGTAGAATTAGGGTTAAAACTAAATTTATATCACACTTTATCAAAAATAAAATCTTTTCATCATGATGTAATTGTCATTCTTTATTTTGTCATCCACTTTTTATACAATTAATCATTCAATTATATTTTCTTCCATATGTACAGCTGGAGTGCAACGCACACGGAACGTGTGTATGCGGTGTGTGTGAGTGCTTTGCAGATTCACAGTTCCAAGGAAAGACATGCGAGAAATGTCCGGTAAGTTAGTAATCTTCAATAATAATGATGATAATAATAATAGTAATAATATTAGTAGTGGTAGTAATAGTAATGATAATGTACTGATACTGATACTGATAATGAAGATGGTAATACTACTAATAATAATAAGGATAAAGATAATAATAATAATAATAATAATAATAATAATAATACTAATAATAATAATAATGATAATAATAATAACAATAATAATAATAATAATAATAATAGTAATGATAATGATAATAATAATAATAATAGTAATAATAATAATAATAATAATAATAATAATAATAATAATAATGATAATGATAATAATAACAACAACAATAATAATAATGATAGATGCAATTTATATAGTGCATGTATTTACCCTGCTGAGTGCTCAAGGTGCTTTGCACCTTTAGCCTGGTTTTACACCAGGCTTTAGCCTGGTTTACACCAGTGCACTTGGCATTTCAATTAGATATTCCTACCAGGTACCCATTCACCTCACCTAGGTTGAGTGCAGCACAATTTGGAGGAATTTCTTGCTGAAGGAAATTAACACCATGGGTGGAATTAGAACCTATGACCCTCTGGTTGAAAGGCGAGATTCAGAAACCCTTCACTTATATCAAATTGAATTCTTATTTAATTGTCATGTGTTATGGCGTTATTGATCATTATATACAATTAAAGACTTGTTGCATATACAAAAACAGTATGATTTGAATTTATCAAATAGTTCGTCAATATGGTTGTTGAAATATTTAATGTGTGCAATTATAATTGAATTTGATTAAAATAGGTTGAAGGAATTGTTATGTACACATTGTACGCTATTTATTGATCTTATTGTAATTGTACATGATTTGTGTAAGATTTGAAACTTGCCTATAATTACGCTGATTTTAATTGTGCAGACTAACTAAAACAACAGCAACTGGTTGATGTTTAGCATTTTGAATAAATAGAATTAATAGAGTGAATGAATAGGAAATTGTCTGTGGAAACGTTTTTATTGTTACTATCAGTCTCCTTTATTATAATTATTCATTCAGCATTTTTGTACATCATATTCTATGTATTTATCTCTGTAATTGTTTTTATTTCTGTTTTTATTGTTTGTGTTCTCTACAGACATGCCCACTTGGAGAATGCCACATACACCGAGACTGCGTGGAGTGTAAAGTGTTTGGAAGTGGAAGATTGACACCAGATCAATGTGAAATGTGTAATATTGAAATTGTAAACGTGACCAGTATTGAACCATGTAAGTATAGAATGTGTTAACACTTGAAGGTATTAAATGGTGCTTGTGTAAAATAGTCATACACGTACGGATTTAAAGCTACGAGAGTGACACCAGATCAGTGTGAAATGGGTGATATTGACATTGTAAACGTGACCAGTATTGAACCATGTAAGAATATAAAGTGTCACCACTCGAAGGTGTTAAAGGGTGCTTGTGTAAAATGGTAATGAAAATTGGGATTTGAAAGTGGAAGATTGACACTAGATCAGAGTGAAACGTGTAATATTGACATNCAGCAACGGGGTAAGATATGAATGCAGAGGGATCGTTGCTAGAAAGTCACAATTGATCGCAAGTTGCAGTTGATCGGCATGCGCCTATCAAAACCAATGGTTCATAGGGGTTATGTTACAAATGCAGACCATGCTCAAATTAAAATGCACATTTTGATTCAAAACTTATTTTCAATTGATTTGCGAGATATTAAAACTTTTAGCAGCACCCCATAGTCACAAATCCCGTCTATTTTCTCCCCTGCCTCGAACTTTCAAAATAATTGTTCCGTCATGGGAGGTACTGATTTATTGTATCTTAGTTTCTCTGTAAGCATCGCGCAACTTTTAGACCAATTTTTTCCACTTTGAACTTTACATGACAGACCATTTTTGTGGGTCTTTAACACTTAAGTTGCTACGGGCCAAGAGGCTCAAAACTAGAGACTATATGCTGAAAATCGGTGTACAGGATGAAATTCTACAGAAGCATTGAGCTACCTGTTTGATACCCATTATCAAAAGTTACGGATGACGCTGAACTGGAATTGCTTCAGCAATCTTGTGAATTGATAGCTGTATTTATCCTAACTATAGTTATCCAAACAGAATACACTGTTGATTACCTCGCTATTAGCATCATCCATATTTTGTATTTATCTTTGGCTATCAAAAAAACACTACATTTCACCGATATCATGGGGAAGACACACTTAGCGTTAAAATAGATTGATATAACATTTTTATCAAAGACATCTTTTGCATCCTGAATTGATTATCATTCTTTATTTTTCTCAAGCTCTTTGATAACAAAAGGGCATTCCTTTTGGGATGTTACCGTCAATCAGTTTAAAACTACATCTGCTACATATCGTCAGCGTTTTTACGAACCGGCCTATAACTACGGTGGCGCTACTTGAACACGTAGAAAACCCGACATAGCGTCAATTACAATGACGTACCACTTGAATTCATGTTATTTTAATAGCTTTTATTTCAATTAATCAATTGAATTGCTACGACTGGTTCGTGCAACCACCCCTCGCTAGTAGGCCGGTTCGTAAAAACGGTGACGATATTTTACTATGTAAATTTTATTGTTTTTATGCTGTTTGTGAAATAAATGGATGAACTGAACTGAACTGAACATTAATCATGTCATTATATTTTCTTCCATATGTACAGCTGGAGTGTAACGCACACGGAACGTGTGTATGCGGTGTTTGTGAGTGCTTTGCAGATTCACAGTTCCAAGNCTTAAAGTCTCTCTTATCTTGGTGAAACACTGCCAAGTATTGGACAATGTAAGTATAGAAAGTGTGAACACTTGAAGGTGTTGAAGGGTGCTTGTGTAAAATGGCTTTGGGTACAAGGGAAGTATTTCAAAATTCATTTGGGGTTTTATGCATTAGTGGTGAACGAAATTTAGAATATCAAAGTCATTCCTGTTTTCTGTGGATATTCGTGCAGTAGGAATTGTGTCTATCCATTCGTTAAAAATGTTTAAAAAAATTGTGCTTGAGGATATTCAAACCTCCTAATAGATGAGCCTATGATGGTAAAATTGTAATAAATGGGATAAAGAATGTCGTATATTACATTATGCAGACGCTCAAATCTCAGCTTCCATTATATTACTCCGTTTAATTGGCCATGAATACGCTTTAGCTAACAGTACGGTAGGGCAATCAGGACGTTATTTCTCAAGCGCGGGATAATCTAGCGGGCGTTCTCAACCTTAGCGGCCCGCTAAAGTTTCCCGCGCTTGAGAAATAACGTCCCGATCGGCCCTTCCGTCTTCTATGCTTAAGCTCCGTAATATCAGTTTACAACGGTAGATCATTATATACGTTATACATATTCACTGACGAATCTATACTCATTGCACATGTTTGTCTCTGCAGATACTGAAGACAACTTGCAGTGCACTTTTGAGCTGGTCAACACTTCATGTACATTCGACTTTGTTATTGTGGCAGCGAATAAAACAGTAACGGTGTATGTAGAGGATAAAGGTAATTGTTTTATCCAGAGTTAAAGAGAGTGGGAGATAGAGGAGGGGCGCCCGCAGGATGGGTAGAAAAGAAACGAAAGTGAAAATTGAGTGGTAGTGATATATTGATTTTGTACATTTACACATGTTTAATTAAATTCTTTGATGGAAATAACTTTTAAAAAATATTTAAAAAAAAAATAATTATCACTGTTATTTCTTTAAATCATAATCAATACAATGATAATTTCGAATGCAAGGATTATGTCTAAAATCAAAATTGGAAAAAATTGTTCGGATTCTCTTCAATACCATTATTATAATAATTAGTAATAGTAGTAGTAGCATTAGTACGTAGTAGTAGTAGTAGTAGTAGTAGTAGTAGTAGTAGTAGAAGCAATAGTAGCAATAGTAGTAGTAGTAGTATTAGAAGTAGTAGTATAGTAGTAGTAGTAGTAGTAATAGTAGTAGTAGTAGTAGCAATAGTAGCCTACGTAGTAGTAGTAATAGTAGTAGTAGTAGAAGCAATAGTAGTAGTAGTAGTAGTAGTAGTAATAGTAGTAGTAGTAGTAGTAGTAGTAGTAATAGTAGTAGTAGCATTAGTAGTAGTAGTAGTAGTATTAGTAGCAGCCTTAGTAGTAGTAGTAGTAGTAGTAGTAGTAGTAGTAGTAGTAATAATAGTAGTAGTAGCATTAGTAGTATTAGTAGTAGTACACTGTAGTAGTAGATGTAGTAGTAGTAGAA
>BQKZ01004868.1:17093-24593 GCA_036244855.1 Temnopleurus reevesii | reverse complement strand
GCTTTTTACGAACTGATTCTGTTTGAAAATTTGAATTTGACCGTTAAACCATATTTAGCGCCCTCTCCTGGTCATAACAATATTTTGTTTGTTATCGGGCATAAGGAAGGTTATTTATGAGATTTGACAAAAGAATGATAAAAAGGTATACACGAAATTTAAATTCTGAAATTTTCACCCGATTCTGTGCACGGGAAGGTGTCCTTTATCGCGAAAGAAAATATTGATTAAGTGTCGGGGTACACGACGCTGAGGTATTTTGCACATTTTAGGTTATAACTTTACCAAAATTCATTCATTTTTCACACAATTTTTGTGCAATATATTCAGGATACTATATTTCATTTCATATAGATTTGAAGACAAAATCTGGAGACAAAAATATTCGCTTTTACCCATACTGTACTTGGGCTTTAAGATCATGGATGGGGAGGTGCAAGGGAAACATGCTTAGGTGGGGGTACACTGATAGCTCTGCAGCGTGCGAGTGTTGCCAGGATAACCATACTGAGTCACTCCATGCAGGCTCCAAACTGCCATGAATCTCCTCGCGTAGTTAGAACAGAGTAAGATCGCGGATAGGGAGGTGCAAGACAAACGTTCTGAAGTGGGATACACTGATAGCTCTGCAAAGTATGAGTGTGACCAGGGTAACCATACTGAGTCACTCCCTGCAGGTTCCAAACTGCCATGAATCACTGGGCGTGATTTGAACTGATTAAGATAACTGATGGGGAGGTGCAAGACAAAGGTGATGAAGTGGGGGTACACTGATAGCTCTGCAGATTGTGAGTGTGGATAGGGTCGTCACACTGTCTCTCATTTTCTGATCTGCAGTAGAATGTTACAATCTTGTACCGAGATGGACCTGGCAGTGTTGAATGACATGACTCTTCCATTTGCTAGATATTGGGAAATGGTTGTGTGATGACACAAGGTGATTAATGCATGGATAGAAACAGATTGGCCAAGAGATTTCAACTTCAACTTCAAAATAACATTAATCTGTTTCCTTCCACATAAAAAAAAATAAATCAATGCTGTACAGTAAAGCAATTAACAGTTGTAATCAAATCATAGGATAAATAGAACATAAATCACTAAGGTAAACAAATTGAAGGGAAAGGGCGCAGATCCAGAAGCGGAGCTTGTGTTGGATGCGCCGACAAATACAACAAAGGGAATACAATACATATACATTTGAATTACAGTATAACAAATCCTTTCTTTCTTTGGTTTTTTTTTTCAGAGTGATAACCCGATCTACAAGTCATCGACTACCACCTTCAAGAACCCCACCTATGGAAAATAACGCACATTGCTATGTCAAAGATGTTATACCAGTCTTGTTATTTATATCATTGGCTATGCATATGTTATAGCCTACTCGCTTTGTACACGGGTAGCTGCAAGGGTCCTGATCAGCCGAACTTTGACAATCGTTCTTGATTTTTTTTTCCATTTTTACAGAGACACAATCCCCTCTTCAAATCGTCGACCACAACGTTTGAGAATCCAATGTTTGGGAAGTAAACATTTTCAATATTGCTCCTCCAAAGAGAGGATTTTTTAATCTAAGAATATATAAAATTCTTTCCGCTTTTCTGATAATAACAAATCTATATATAGCGGTGATTTGTTGATCGTTTCTGATGTTTAATTTGCTAATTCTTCTAACACTCGTGTGATCTGTAGCCTATGCACTGTTAGCTGAAGAGAGAAATGACTTGGACAAAGTAAACAACCTCCTTTCAAGCCTTCGCAATAGCATAGTGATCACTGAAAAGAGTCTCAGATGCGACCCTTTTTCAAGATTCTTCTACAAAATGAGAAGGTTGGAAATTTCTTTTGTGACCATATAGCTATTGTAAATGGTTGAATGGAGGTTTCATATTTTGTCCAAAGCCTTTTTCGCTTCTGCTCAAAGTGTTGTTTTTCTTATTTCCACAATAATACCCCCTTGGGTCTTCAAAGCTTCAAGTAATACTATTTCTTCTTTCTAGATAATGCGATGTGATTTGTTTTATGGTAAAAAATAATGAATTTAAATGCTTTCAGAGAATCTCTTCGATAATATGTATCTCTCTCCTATGCACTCTCACCCTGGCAAAATATTCTGGTTTTATTTTACTAGCAGTGATCTTTTGCTAGAACTGTAGATTGCGGGTATGACTATGCAGTACATGTTAAGCGAGTATTTATGATGTTAAAATGTGCTTTGCAATTATTATCCAGGTAATTTAAGTCTATAATCATGTTTCATGCGTTGCGGAACTTTTTTTTACACTGGGAATAAATGATTATTGTAGTTATAAAGATAATTAGAAGTAATGGGAACTTGGGCTTGCTACAAAAATCTATTTGAGCAAAAGTTTAAGTCAAACCATTTTCTATAATATCCTATACCTTATTGTACGCTGCACGTATATTCGTATTTTGTGCCTTTTATTAATTATGAATTCCTGTAAAATGAAACAATAATTTAAAAACACAGAAATGCAATTATATAATACTTCTATCATAAGGTAAACATTGTTTAATCATTCTTTGCATAATGAGGAACCTATGTGTTATCTGTTTAACTTTTGGTGCTAAGGTGATATTAACATTTTGTCGCCAGACCGATTATTATTGAACACTAACACTTTGGAATCTCACATTGTCTCTATTTCAAAACCAAAAGTTTGGGCCTAAAACTTCAAAACAACTATGAAAAATAGAAATGTAGATTGCCTGTTTTCGAAACTTTCTGATTTGATTAGTTCGAATATCATACCGTTAATGTTTAATCTGGTCATATTGACATTTTTTATTAGATCAGATCAACGGGGCAACTAAAATTTATATAAAGTTTTTTTTTTCATTGTTAAGACGCTCCTTGATATTGTAAATCGGCTGAATTTTTCCTTTAAACTTTCTTGTGCTCCTTTCAAAATTATTTCTTGCAAAATGTATATAGATAATCTGTTATGCCTATGAATTGGGTGACGGCTGCATCCTGCATACGTATTTTCTATTATTGTATGTTGCACATATTTTATGTGTGGAAGTTTGTGAAGTCTCGCACTATGAAATATATATATGAAAAGATTTTGGACAAAATAAGCAACTTCCCTTTACAGCTCTTAAAATGGCTTTGGCGCACAAAGGGAATTTTGTTCGTAGGTATTCTGCAATCGTCTCTGTTTTCACAAAGTGACTGACGATAGAAAATGTGTAACGTTTCAAAAAGTCAGTCACAATTTCATCGAAAGGTGTTCCTGTATGAAAAAAATATAACACGCATTTCATTGGTATGCCATTTAAATTGCTGCTATGTCGGGGATCTTGGTCTTCATGCAGCAACATCATTTGGCTACTTTTATTCCTTGAAAACGGAGGAGGAATACATTTATAACATATGTTAACTATGAGCACTGAATTCATACAGGGAAGCGCCTTTTGTATGCGAGGGATATTTTGAAAGTTGGGATGGGAAGGTGTTTAAGCCCCGGTCACATAAGACCCCGGAAGCAACACGATTCACCCCGACTCGTTGTTCTGAGGCAGTTAACTGTGAATTAACAAAGAGTCGGGGTGAATCGTGTTGCTTCCGGGGTCCTATGTGACCGGGGCATAACATTGTCCAGTTTCTTTGTAATATAATTTCATAGTGGCGGTTAAGCTTGAACTTTGATATTTTTCTATCGTTTGAGGAAGCTGGCGGCTGAATGGTAAATTATGTATTTGTGTAGATAAACTCGGATAATTATGATCAAAATGTATTTTTGCAATTAGCTTATTACAGCGTTTTATAATGCACGCGAAGAATGTCGTGTTTTTATCATAGGAAAATTGAAACTTTTGTTAATTGGAACAAAAAAGTACTATTTGTAGATTTACATGTTCAAAGAATAATTTTTGTATATTGTGTGAGTGATGTGTGATTTCTAATTAATGAGGAATACGTTCTAAAAATTCTAATTTCTGCATTTATACGGTGTGAAGGGGTTATGGTAATATCTTTTATTGTAACGATGCTATGTGTGATGTTAAACAATGTACATGCATTTTAATTGAGAATTTCAAAATGCCTACAAATAACTTCAGTCGCAAATCGTCACAATTTTTCCTTAGTAGAAGAATACATGTGGCAGTATGAGGAAGTACATCGATTTATGATGACTTCAGTAAATGTGTTACATAATGCGTAATTTTTGTGTAAAGTACAACTGTTACAATTTCCTTTGTGATTCTTTTTAAAGTTGTTTCACAATTTAATACTACATCGATTAGTCGAAATCGCACTTTGTCTGAGTGATTGAAAACTTTTCCATTTATAGCGCTGGCAATATTGATATTTTCATGCGATATTCTGACTATTGCACGACCTAATGATTCCATTTCCAGTTATGATGTATAAAAGTCGACCAAAATGTTTATTTGCGTGTACGGTGTATTGATTTAACATGATAGCTTAGGATATTGAATAGGAATAAGAAGGGGGTATCTGTTATAACTATTGGGGTATACCTGACAAAAATATGGGTACCGTATACCATCTTTCGCATGGATCGTGTTAAGATCTTAAATGCACGAAATGGGATACTTTTGAAGAATTATTATTATTGTTTGGTGGTACATAGTAAATTTGAAGGTGAAGTTGATGGTGAATGTCTGGGAGGTTTGTGCATATAGTAGCTAAATGATTGTATACGGGGAGATGCAGTTTTGTGCAAGCATTTATTTTATACTGTTTCATTTAATCCCTCACTTCTCCCCTCACCTTGTGCAAAGGGAAAATGATTTGGACAAAGTAAACAACTTCTGTTCAATGTAGAGCTGGGATTCCCGCAAAACATTCCCCTCTTATTCTGCGAGTAAATATTGAACATGTGTTACACTACTTTATTCTCTGTTCATCAAGCTATTGTGAACGATTGAAAGAAGATGTTTTCTTCCTGTGTTCCTTCTGCTCAAACTGCCCACCTAATCACATACCCAGAATATCCTGTGTAACCGTTGAACACCAATCAAATCCGTACCATGAAAATGATGCTACAGGTTGTGCCTTGTTTGCTTGGTTTGTCTGTTTGTTTGTTTGTTTCTTGTTATGTTGCCGTTTGCAGAATGTATTATGCCACCCATCTTCTGGACACCCCCACCTGCCCAATACGATTTCAGTCCAAGGAGCGATACGACGCCCATCATTTCATTTCCAAACCGAAAGATGTGACGTCATTTATTCGCCATGTTGGATACATAATGTTCCCATATACCTCAGCCATGACAATCATTAAAAGTTATGATCATGCCATGGGTGAAAATTATCATCTCTTTACAAAGATTAGCGGAGTTCTGCTTCAAACAAAAGTTCGGATGGTGACGTTAAAGGTCGGTCCCTATTCTTTTCTTCTTCTCCTGGCGTAGATATTCAACTTTGAATGATACATGACGTAAAGCTCAATTATCTCCACCCCCCCCCCCCCCCTTCTCAAAACCAGCTTAAATTTACCATTTCACCTTAATTTTTCGTTCGGTTTGTTTTTATTTTCTTCACCCATGTTAATTTTGTGCAGGCGATAAGAGAATCACAGATCTTCCATTTAAATCGTGTTCGTTAAAATTGTCTGTATATTATGTTTGTTAAACTGGTTGAATTTGTAGTTTTGCTTGCTGCATTAATGACGAATATGTTATACAAAAGGGCAGGATACATGCAAACTTGTAATTTTGTGAGAAAATGTTTGTTCTGTTTACACATGTATTTTGTTGTTAATAGTTTACATTTCATTCTAACTTATGCTCGAACCGAAATAATAGGCATATATGTATTTTGAAACAATTATACATTATTGTCCATAGAAATCATGAATATTTGAGCACTGGGGATGTGATATTATTTTGTTTTTACCTATATGTTTCTTTTGTTATTGTTGTGTTGAACAGTGCAATTTTCTGGTAAAGTAGCACAAACATGTTTTATTTATGCACTGCAAATAATGGGTTGTTAAATTCAACACCACTATAATTCATGCTCAATATATAATCGTTGACAAAAAAATGGTTGAAGACGTGATTATGTCATTAGGAATTTCTTCAATATTATTTGATGTTAATAATTACACGAATTGCATTACTTTATTATCTTCGATATGGTGTTGAACTTAACACCTGATTTTTGTACAGTATGACAAGAATATTATTTTCTAATATATTTATGAAGTAGAATACTTAATGACAGTTCAATTTGAAAGTTCATTATGTTGTGTTGGTGAATAATGTTTTATATAGTTTTGCCATATAATAATATTATTCATGTCATCTAAAATGTGAATACATGTTATACACGGAGCACACGGTACCGGATGCTAGGGGCTACACGCCCCCCCCCCCCCCCCCCTCAGGTGATGAGTCGCTAACATCGACTAATCTTAGTCTGGAGACACAGCCCATTTGCTCTCGGCGTCAAATTTTGTGCATGATACAGAGTCTGAAATTACAGACTGGTTTGCCTTTTTCGTCCAGTGCTTCATAATATTGTGAAGTAGTCTCAAGACGCAGACTTTTGATTATGCGCTATGCACATTGCGGGAAGCCTAATGTATGAGAGTCTGAAATTGCAGACTGCATCACCTTTTCCTCCAGTGCTTCATGATATTGTGAAGTAGTCTCAAAATGCAGACCCTTGATTATGTACTTTGCACATTGCGGAAAACCGGGGCCAAGAGTCTGTATCTGCAGACTAATCTAATATCACGAGGTGTGAGAGAAATCAGAAGTATGCCAGAAAGGAATACTTCAATATTATTGAATTTGAGGAGCTAATGTAATTAATAAAGTAACGATGTGTATGAAATTCAAATGAGACAAAAAATAAAGAAGGGGTTATAGGATAATCACGACGTATGTTCTCACATTTAATAATTAATGTAAGTTGTAGATACGTTTCACCGGTGCACTTATTATGACCACGTACATTGTCAACATAGATTTATTAAAACTGTCAACTTTTTTATTAAGAAATACACAATTGTCTTGTATGCTTTATTGTGTTGTCATTTTACTTGTCCCGTTACTCTTTGGGAATATGGGCAAAATATTGTACGCACAAAATACTGCGAGTTGTGATGAGCGGGTAATTTTCCGCTTTGTCAAGGTTCATCACCGCTCCAACAATGCCCAACCAAAGTTTGGCACAAATCTGGCGGATTTTCATACGCAGCTCAGCAGGGGTCATATCAGGAGGGTATACACGAAGAGCCGAAACCTTAAAGCCCCGGTCCCACAGAGCCCACGAAGCAGCACGATTGAACACGACTCTTTGTTATCTCACAGTTAAATGCATCCGAACAAAGAGCCGTGTTGAATCGTTTTGCTTCCGGGCTTCTATGCGACCGGGCCTTAAACGGTTACTCCAGGCCAAAAATAACTTGCTTTGATTAAAAGCGCAAAAATTAGACGAACATATCAAAAAAAGTTTGAGCAAAATCGGACAATAAATAAGAAAGTTATGAATTT
>BQKZ01004867.1:16640-39727 GCA_036244855.1 Temnopleurus reevesii | reverse complement strand
CCCCCCCCCCCCCCAGTCCCCCCAAAAAAGAGTGAATATATAGATATTTGTTGTATAAAAGGGGGTTGAAGACCGAATGCTACACAATGCAAATCTGGTCTTCCATCATGATCAAGCATCTAAATGGATTCTGCTGAGTAGCTTTGTAGAAGAAGAAGTAGAAGCATTTATGTGGGTTTCACCAAATCTCTCTTCTCGATATCAATGCAGGAGGTATTTGTCTTCGGTTTCTATAAATGGTGATCCCACAATACACCGGTAAAAAATGTGCTGCGCTGCCGGAAGTAGTATTCTAATGACGTCACTCATACAGCTTGGTTACAGAAAGCGTTCTCATTGTCAAGAAACATCTGTTAAATATCACCAAAATGGTAATTAATTTCATTATAATGTGTATTTGAAGGTTTAAAATGATTAAGAGAGTTTTTATTCGTGTGTAAGTTAGATTATGTTTTCGAATGAATCGTCTGAGACAAGGTTTTCTTTCAACTCATTCGGCGTTCTCAATCTCACTCAGTCAGTGTCATACTTCAGCGACACCCGAGCAGAGGGCCGCCCCGTCTCTCCCCCGGTCGATGTCGATCCGATGATGCTGCATCTGGATCTGAATAATGTAATGAATATCATTCAATGCGATGATGTATTGAACAGCGGAGGGCTAGTCTTGCCTCTTAAGTCTTATCCAGCACAGATAACTGTGCTTGGAATTTCGCAGAGTCTTTAAAGTTTTATATTCGTTAGTGTGTGTGGCAATTTTAATTTAATCCAGTTTCGACGTTTCTCTGGCATGCAGTGTAACTGTGAGTGTGACTTGTCCGGGCCGGGAAGAAGGATTTGATTTTGATTTTGATGAGTAGGCCAGCCGTACTACTAGTTAGCTATGGCTGCCTATGGATAGCTCTTTGGAATAGTTTTTGACATTTGAACAATTGCAGAATGCCCCACCATTTTGAGAACGAGGCATAGGCCTACCGTATGAGCACCAGTTTCCGGCCGCTTAAGCAGTTTTGCTCTTCCACAAGTCACAAGATCTAGCATTTCAAGTTTATTTTCAGATCATATTTTAGCCGAAATTCTGGGCTTTAAATTGATGTGCATAACTTAATGAATGGCGCCCGTATATTTGTGCAGCAATCGGCGATCGCCAAGCGACATGGGGCGGGTGTTTCCGGCCGCCTGCCTGGTGATTTGAGTCTCCATAGGGATTGTGTTGAAGCGTACGTGCGCTTATTTGGGCGCGCATTTAACCTAAGTGCGTGCCATGTGCGCGCCATAGACAAACTGCATGAGGCTTGGTGGCCGGTTATACCAGGATGGCCGGAAAGTGGTACCCATACGGTATACATTAATATGTATACAGTGTACTCTCACTCATATTGGCTTAACTGTGTGGTGGGGTATTCTGCAATTAGGCCTTGACATTTTTTGACATTGTCACTACTCAAGTCCAGAGTCAGAGAGCTATGCCTAAAATGGAGTTGATACCTTCGCATTGAGCGAGATCGTGCGCGTGGGGCTGGGCTCATAGTGCCGCGCACTACATGTATATTAGCACAGCCCCGCGCCGCGCGCACGATTTCGCTCAATAAATCATGCAGCCGGATATTGAATAGCCTCAACCTTCTTTATCAATTATTGGTGTCTGTGAAGCCTGAAGGGATCCCAAACCATACAGCAGTATTCTACATGTTGGTGAACCAAACTCTTGTATGCTTGAGTCTTGACATGACATCCATCTGCTATTGCTGACGGTTAATGTATGTTATGAAGAAGGGTTTCATATTTTTGTGAGCACCTTGGTTTAGAGTTTTGCATGTTCTGCATGCTTGGATCTGTTTCTACCAATATTTTTGTAGTCGGGTACCCCGAGAAAGGGATCTGTAGTGTCAATCTAATCTTTGAGTTCACGTGTGGAAGATAGTCATCCACCCTCTGCACGTTAAATATCTTTTCTTTATATCCCATACATGTATACTACTGGCCCATACCATAGTGCCACTTATTGATTAGTTATTAATAGTGTAGATAAGATGCGTTATGAGAAGGAGATTCCCAATTTAAAGGGGAACTTCACCCATACATTGATGTTCTCTCACTGGATGGAGCAAAATACAATGTTTAAACTGTGAAAATTTGATTTTCTATTTTTTATTTGTACCCCTCATTGGCTCCTTAGATTGGCAACTGACGATGCAGGCACAGAGTGGCTGCCAATATGAAGAACTCTTCGTATGATACAGAATGTCACTTTTTTGTCTTTCTCAAGAAAAGTAGACAAAATTTTATTTTTCTCTTCAAGAATGTTATGGATATTCTGCATGCGTTTTGGTATGGACACTGTTAATTTATTGTCTACTTTCCTTTAAAAATAATACAATTTTGTGTACAAAGTGAATGGAGAGATCTCCATGTTGGCAGGTATTATGTACAGCTGTACCTGTATGTTGCAAATTTCAGCAGCCCATGAGGGGTGAAAATGAAAACTTTAAATATTCATGCCTTTTGAATGAATTGTCAGACTTTGCTCAAATTTTCACGGTTTGATCATTGTATTTTTTTCTCAATCCACTGAGAGCACGTCAATGTCTGGGGAAAGTTCCCCTTTAATGACGACAAGGGTTTTCACAGAGTGGGTGACATTATTGACATACCATATATGCTTTCATGTTCTTCTTCACAGCCTGGGCTATTAGATTTATTAAGGAAGATGAAGCGAAAAGACCAAAGGGAGCTTCGGGTTCTCTTACTGGGTTTGGACAATGCTGGCAAGACTACCATTCTGAAACACCTTTCTCATGAATCTCATGAGAATATTTCACCGACACAAGGATTCAACATCAAGAGTTTAAGTTCAAATGGCATGAAATTGAATGTCTGGGATATTGGAGGTAAGTTCATTCAATGTCACGTAAGCAATAATATACAACTGTACTCGAGTTGGTTGTAGTTTTCTCCCTTTTGATTTGCTAAATTACGATTATTCAGGAATTTTTATCATGTAAAAAGCATGAATTTGTGCGCCAGTTAGACAATCAATTGTTGATAATCTAAATGTATGTTGAATATGAGAAGGGGAAAATTTGTGAGCATTGTTTAATTTGTGAGCATTGTTTATGTGCAAATTTCGCAATATTGTTGTAGAAACCATATAAGCTATTGGTTTTACTTTGTTTTATGAGTGGATTTAATAAGAAATTGTTCATTTGTTTTATCAATTGAATGCCCGTTTCCATCAGTGCAACCTTTTCAACATAATTACATTAATGAAGTCTCCTAATGATGCAATGTTCAGTGGGAATTTTTTAAAACCACATTTTATGTAGAAAATAAAACTTAAGTTAGTGAAATCCAGGGAACAGTTGACTTTGGAGATTGTATTTCACATTCTTTTGCTGTTATTTCCTTAAGTGAAAATAAAAAGCGGGGAACAAATTATGGTTGATTCATTTTTGCAACTGTAGAGGGTCTTTCGATAGAGGTCAATTTGGTAGGTAATTTGTACATGTACATGTATTTCTGATTGCTGGTCGTAAGTAAGAAGTTCTGATCGCATTATTTTTGAGGCATAGATTTAGAGAATTCATCCAGTTTTAAACCCTATGAAAGTAATCATTGACAGTTGGGAATGGTTATGCTTGTTTTGATGTTAACCATTGATTATTCTCATACCATTTTCTTTTCTTCATACAGGCCAGAGGAAAATTAGACCATACTGGAAGAATTACCTTAAGGACACAGATGTTTTGATATATGTTGTCGACAGCTGTGACTCAGGAAGATTTGGAGAATGTGAAGAAGTGAGTTCCCTCAACATCATTTCATAACGCTAATTTATCAAATATAAAGTTGCCATAGGAAGAAATGTCAATGGCAATCATAAATTTTACGACACTGTACTCCATAAACAGGAACAACTCCAGAGATTATTGTTCTTTAAGTACATGTAAATAAAGAAAAATAAGATGTACAAAATGTGGGAGTTTACAAAATGTGAGAGTTTTAAGAGGTTACTTAATCTTATAATTCATTCAAAACCTTCAAATCTATAATTAACATAACATGATTGGTGTCATGAAAGAACAAACATTAAAAACAATGTCCGTTGTACGTCTGTTTGAAGTCGTGCCTCTATAAAAATGCGTCTAAGTAATTTCCCAACTGAGCAAGGGATTCAAGATTTCATTTCCTATAGGGAATATCCGGTTACCCGAAGTCCTCATCATTATTGTTTGCAGTATGTTTAAAATGCATTTTTCATTCAGGCATAGAATACACCTCACGTTGGAGTTCATCAGCTATAGATACAACAAGAATGAAGATGTTTTTTCCACTCATGTAGAAATTTGATAAGGGCTATGCTGAACAAAAGCAATCACATTAAAGCAATCGCTTTGGAGAATTTTTGGTGGCTATTGGAGCTGTTGGGTCATGTGCTGTTGGCTGCATGTATTTCCTATGGTGATTGCACTGCATACTGTAAATCAATCATGTAGACAGGGTTATTAATTATTTCATTCTAGATAGATTATTCCATTATTTTACTATCCTATTTTATTTTCCATACCATTCAGGAATTTGAAAACCTTTTATCAGAGGAGCAATTTGAAGGTGTTGCTGTATTGGTATATGCCAATAATCAGGATATGCTTGGGGCTTCTTCTGCTGCAGACATATCTAGTTCGCTTGGTCTTACATCATTACGAACTAGGCCTTGGCAAATACAAGCCTGCTCAGCAATCAAGGGAGAGGGATTAAAGGTAATATTTGATGTCTTTAAAGACATTGTACCACATTTTTTTGGTCTAATAAATTTTCACATCAATGTTTAGTGCTCAAAAATGTAAAATTAAAATATGACCTACATACGCACACTGTGCAGTAATACAGCAACAGTAGTACGTTTTATTCAATTTTCATAGATATCTGACAGTGCCTGCATAGTTTCCTTTCTTTTTGCATTCATTATTGGTTTGTTTTTTTTTCAATCTAAATGTAAAAACATTTTTTATTTTATACATTTTTAAATAACAAAATCTTAATGTGTGACAATATGTTTATTTAGTATTATTCTAATCATGATAATTGTTTAACTATTATTATTATTATTATTAGTGTGATTTTTAATACGATAACAATCTTTTCCCAAATTAAGACATATCATTATACATAATCATGAGTACTCTTTAGGTATAGAAAGGCCAACCTCTCTGGAGTTTTCCAAAAGTTTGAGTGGTTGTCAGTAAAATGCTGCAGACCACCACTAACTAAAGAAGAGTTAGAAATATGAGCAAGCGTTTTCATAGTTACATTTATTGCTGTAGAGAGAGAAAACATTTTACAGTTTATGTTAATATTATTTTAGTTTGACCACAATTGACAAAAAACATACTACACAAAATTATGTCAGAGACATTTAAACAAATTCTTCCAAAATTTAAATAGGACCAGAAAACAGCACAATTGCTGGTCAAGTCTGGCCCTTCCTCAAAATGCATAAAGAACATTTGAATACCATGCCTAATGATATACATACTGATAATAATTTAGTATTTATTAGCCTGATGAACATATTTTTATGATTTGATTTTGAAATTTGAAATTTTATGATGTACAAATTCGCATCCAATATATGGAAGATTTGTATACACAAACATGATAAAGTATACTTACCGTAGTACATGATATTAAAAATGAGAAAGCGACCACGTCCAATGAATTTATAGCAAAAATAAGTAGAAATTAAATGCAAAATTTGGGTAGAACCTTCAAGTAATAAAAGAAGAAAATATTGCAACTCCCTGGATGCTAAGACACAAGACTTTGAAAAAAGGGAAATGTGTTTCGTTACATACCTTAGGGTTATACCCCAATTTTCAAGTACCAGTTCAGTTTACTTCTACTATATCTCGTGTATATTTTTAGGGGGTCTCATTTATCCTTCTTTTTTTTTTAATTCCCCTTTTTGGATGGGATATATGTGTAATGTGATCATGTGATTACCGTACATTTCATGATTTTTGTTTGAATTCTATGAACAGTGACACATATAAATGATCTAAAAAGTTTTTTTTTCTACAAACAATTAATTTTGTTAATCCCCTGCAGGAAGGTATGACGTGGGTAATGAAGACTTTGGCTTCTAAGAAGTAGAAGGCACCAACTGATTATCCTGTCATCTGGTCATGAGACCAACATTATTCTCCTGAGGCTACAATCCAACATGACACCAGTAGATCACATCACATACAGCGGGTGATGCGCCTAGAAGGAGTTCAAGGGTTGGTGCATGAAACTGTCATAGGGCCACAAGTTACTCAATGTCCAAGTGAAATGCAAGTTTTACACCATGTTTCTATTGGATATTGGCAAATTGCCAAACTTGTTGAAGTATGACAGCTATAATTTAGGAAATTCTGGGAAAGCTTTCCTTTCACAGAATTTGATTTCACAGATTTATTTAGCTCATGATCCACTGCTGCATGTTCTCTTTTTTTGATTAGCAGAATTCATTATTTTTTTATGTGGTCTATTGAAACCATGTTTTTGTTATATCTCAATGTCAGATCCAGAAGTGATGTTGGACTTTCTTTTCTGGTTTATGAGCTAGGATATTGCTACAGATATCATTGCATGGAACTCTAAAGAGATAGTCAAAAAAGATGTTAAAAATGAAATATTATTTTAATCACCATTCTGTGTAAATGTCATGCAAATAACATTTTAAAGAAAATTTATATTCAAAGATGGATTGATTTTTTAAATATATATTTTGTTTTACTACTATTAAAAACTTTACTACAAGATTGTAATGTAAACAAATCAGTGTTGTATTTTTAATGATTCAATATTTCTGATGTGACTTGCATGACACACAGAATGGCAGACACTTCCCCGGTAATTTTTTTGTTGTATTTTAGTGTTTCTAAGAGTCCATGCAGTAAGATCTGTAGCTAATTGCTTGTTCATAAGACGATGATATGTTTATACTACATAGCACTCATACATGTATATGCATGGCAGCCATATGTTTATAAAACTTATCCCCATCTTCTGACAGTTCTTAGTTATTTAAAGGAGTAGGAGTAATTTTTTATTATGGCGTAGATAATCCAAACGGGATAATCCAGCTGGATTAAGAAATGCCCACCAACTTTCAACAACAGCAACATTTTTTAAATGGTATGCACCTATCCAGAATAATAAATGTTGTGAAGCATTGCAAGAGAATGTCAAAATAACTAGAACTTTCCTTTGCTAATCAACAAATTTCTTCGTGAAAATGAGGTTGATGTACTTTGTTTTGTGTGTATTTTAGTGAATGCATATTGGAGGTGAAAACCTAAATTTTCAGAAGTCAAATTATAATTCTTTGAAGAAAGGGGACTTCCCTTTTTGTGGTTATTAAATGTAATCCATCAAAAGTAAATGAACACATGTTTCTGTAGCCACCTTTTTTCTTTGTCATTTTCTTGCAATGCTCCGCATGGCTTCAAGTAAAAAAGCTTTTTATGCATATGTTGGGTCAGTAAATTTCGTAATATAAGGTTATGATATGATAATTCAAAATTGTATAGTTTCAATTATCTTGTTTTCCTTCAAAACTGTCTGTATATATTGCTTGTGAATTGTTGAAAATAACCATTGTAACAAAATTACCAGAAATCACACACTTTTAATAATTAAACATTGAGACGCTGTTCGATCAAGGAGGGAATGCATCATGTATGTAACATTGCATTCCATTAATATGGTACATTATGAGATATTGAATGATATTGCTTTTGTTCAATCAAACTCTGAACAGTTTTGGGACCCATTTTGGTTTTCCTGTCATTTCATGTTGTATGCACCACCATGCATACATGTATGAAATGAAATTAGACTGTGTGTCCCCCAAAATAATTACAAAGAACTTTTGTCTTTGATACCTTTGATAAGAATGTGTTAATTCAAAATGGTATGTTATAGAATGAAAACATAACTTGTTATCAAAATTGTACAGAAAACTCCAGTTAATTTTGTTCTGTGGTCACGGAGTAAAGATGACCTTTCTAAGGCATGTCATCGGTCCTTTACATGTACTTCCAAGATGTCTTGTTCCATTTCAAAACTTTGAGGGACAGACAAATTTTTCAACTATCCACATCTCTCAACAACCATTGCAGTGAATCAAATAACATTTTTGCAAAATGTAAGGTATAAGTTACATTTTGATATCCATAAATTGTAATTTGATTGATGTACTTTTTTTTCTTAGTTATTATTGAAAATTCCTGCTGTAACCTATTGGGACAAACGGGAAGACACAAAAGGAAAAAAAGACACCACATGTGTATTTACAATGTTACAATCAGACTGTTGCTAAAATGATTAGAGAAATATTCACTTATTCAATTTTATAGGGTTGATATTGTATCTTGCATTTTGATCCTATTTGGATCTTTGTAAAGCATGTCGGAATTCCCTCTCCTCCATTTTTTGTGCAAGTGCCAAACTTGGAATAAATCAAAGTGGACAAATGACAGGCTTTACAAAGGTCTACATTAGTGAGTGACCATTGAACCAAATTATTGTGAATTTTCTGTAAAATGTAGGTAAGACGTTATAGTTCCCTATTGTACAAATATCATTCAGATTAGATTTTTTAATTTAAAGTTATCAATGACCAAATTCCGATTGTAATTTTTTTTTGGGGGGGACAGTGTTAAATGTGCTCAGATTTTGAATATTTATTGCATGAAATAGGTAACATCTGAAAAGAAAGGTTAGGATTAATTATCCCAGTCAGATTAGAGTAAAATGCTGCGATTTGGGTTAGAAATTAAAGGCATGTTCATGCTATCTAATGAATACGGGTTGGATTATGATCTGGGCCCCGTAACATAAAGCTTTGCGATTAATCGCTATTTGATTTTGCGATCGATTGCAAACTTTAGTACATGATTTGCCATAGACTTGCGATTGATATCAATCGCTATCAGATTAGCAATTAATTGCAAACCTTTATGTTACGGGGCCCTGGAGTAAAATTAAGGCTATAAGCAATTCAAATTTACATGTATGGGTGAATACATGTTCATGATGCATTGTTCTCTCTTTTTTCCTCCTTTAGAATAGTCTAATCTTTTCAACATTTTATGGCTTATTCATGGCTTATATGTAGATTCTGTTTCACTCATTTTGTGTACATGTTGGTCACAAATTACATGTATCATTTGCTAATGTACATTTACATGTATTGTAATTTTAATCACCTTGAGTAAATTCCTGCCTTAGAGATTTGTCAGATACTAGTATTTCAAATATTTATTAATTGTACATTTCACTCCTTCACAGTAAACACAGATTGAAAGTTGGTTTTAAAATTGAATGAGAGTATAATTCTTGTTGTAAGATGTGTTGTATACAGTACTTGTAAAATGAAATCGAACCAACATTCAAAGTAATTTTTGTTATCATGATAATAAACTTGCTCCATCAAAGTTGATTGGTTTGAAAGATATGTGGTACATGTATGTCTATAAAACTTCATAAAAATGTACTTTTAACATACAAATGAAATGTTACTAGGATCTTTGCCCACTGTTCTCACTTAGTCATTTGTGAATTATTTCTTATTCATTATCAGTGTATAAGTCCAGAACAATAGATATTTCAAAATGTTCAATAATTCGCATAATAATTCATCTGGCAGAAATTTGCAAAATTTTATAAATAGTAGAATGCAGCTTTTTTTTCCCCTTTTAGATCAAGTTATTAAGGCAAGTGAAAGAAATGAATTTGGTATAGGTACAAATATTCAGAATGGTATAAGAAATGCCACAAAACCTAATTTCTTATACCAGGTAAGCATTCAATTCTGCCTTGCTCAGTATAAGCTTTTGTCTATGTAAATGTCATAAGCAAATTTACAATTATGAAAAATGGTTGTTTTAATTTTATGCTTCCGTCATTGTAAGATGGTGCTGGAAGCATTATTTTTTCTACAGTGCAAGGCAGAATAATGTGAAGTTATATTTTTGCATAGTACAAGTGTACAAATGTACAGTAGCTCACTCCTTTTTTTTAATCCCTTTTCATTTTTTTCACAACTTGGTGAACAGTGTGTCTGCTATGTCGGCTTTGTATTTATGTGATACAGATAGATGGTTTTATATCCCTTACACTAAGATCGTTGCATTGACAGTGTACAGGCGAGAAAAATGAATAGATTTGCCAAGAAAGCCGTTTGCCATTGAATAGTACGAATAGTAATTTTTTCCCTAGGGAAAAAAGTTACTATTTTCGCGCGCATGCGTAGTCGGATAAAAGATACCTGCCCGCGCGTGAGAGAGACGGTGCTTACCAGCTACACAGCACGGGAAACGTCTGGCGGGCTTCGTTCGCATGATGTGCTGAACGAGAACATGGAGAAGACGAGCCAGAGACTGGAAAAACAATTTATCAGATTATCAAATTATCATTAAGACTACTTTATTTTTGTTGTTGTTGTTGTTGTAAGAAGGGATATAAAAGTAATATACAATAACTTGATTCTCGGTACTCATGGCTAAAACTATTCGCACTCATGAGCATCAGATAGTTTCATATCCTATCTGATGCTCTTTCGTGCGAATAGTTTTCATCAGAACCTCGAGAGTCATTGTATATTTCTATAGTATCAGCCTCACCTGATGAAGAGGTTTGCATCAACAGAGCAAGTTTGGAGACCTTAGTAGAATAATTGCATTNTGGTTTGCATCAACAGAGCAAGTTTGGAGACCTTAGTAGAATAATTGCATTAATACCAATCACTTGATTTAGGTATTGTTTGTATTTGGCCTTCATTCTTTTTTCTTCTTCAAGAAACTAATCACACTTCATCTGGAATGGATTCAATCATTCATATTTATGTTTAGGTATGAACCAATACTCAGGCATTTTAATGCTGTATCTTTCTCTCCACTTGCTTAGTATTTATTGAAAGAAAGGTCACAGGTTGGAAGTTTTTTGTCATATAAATGGATTACAAACTTTGATATGTTCATATCAACTGAGTTTAGATTTTGTAAAAACCCTTTTCTTGTTAAACATTACATGTACCTACTGTTTTCATATTTTAACATATTTTTAGTTACTTACAGTGTTTGTTTTAATGGTCCTTCACAAAACCAAAAATTTAAATGTTCTTTTGAGATGCACTTTAAAGTCAACTTTTGAAACCCTTCATCTCCTTATCTCCAGACCTTTAGGGACACTCTGAATACTAGTAAATTTTCCAGCTGTCAAAAGTGACATCATCAAACAATATATGTGAAAATAATTGTGATGTGTAGCAAATTGTTTTGTAAATTTGATATCTTGTGTGTGTGGTATATCTTGTGTATATATGGATTTCACATCTATAGGATATGTGTCAAATCAGCTAATTGAATAAATTAGATATTTGAAATAATAAATATCTCATGAGTCATTTTCTGTGTGTGTCTGAAGTTTTATTAAAGACCTTAATCATAGGCTGGTCATTCCCAGAAGTTCCAAAAATCATGGAACATTCATCAGATGATCGGAAATTATATTACTGTTCCAGAAAAATGAACATGCTCGCGCCCTGGATCTTGAGACCCCGAGGGGGGGGGGATGCTTGACTGTCGGCACCCCTCTCAGCTAATTGGGCGCCCCAGGGCTGAGCTGGGCTGTCAAGCAAAAAAAAATGTTCCCCTCTAATTTGGCGCCCCTCTCAGTGCTTGTAGCATGTGATAAAGGGAGATAAAACATGGAAACAATGGACATCTATTTGTTCTCAATTTTGCTGAATGTTGATTTATTTTCACTTCAACAAATTTCTTCAATATAAATCAAACGATTTTGTGAACATAGTGCCAGGATGCTGTTGTGTAGTTGTTATGATACTTGAATCCCATGCATAGCGTCAATTTCCTTCAGCATAAAATATATGTTCATTTTGCTGCACTCGACCCAGGTAAGGTGAATCAGCTGGCAGAAATATTAATTCCTTGAAAAGCCTGAGCGCTCTTGGGATCAGGGCAATATGCAAAGCTTGAGCGCTCTGCATGCAGATTGGAGATGTACATCATATACATTTTATGTATCAATATTATTAAAAACGTTTGTGACTCCCCCTCCTGCAGGTTTTCAGGAAGTCTAACTAATCTTTGCCTCTTGAGGAGCAATTTTTAATCTCCTCACCCCCCCCCCCCCCAATCACCACCATATGGCCGGGGTAGGCCTACATGTACATGTATTTTCACCAAAAACAAAAAAATCACATTAGACACCAATTTCAGCCATTTGGAAAGGCTTTTCAGTTATTAGAAAAAATTATTGCAAATAAATTTAAAAAAAAAAAAAAGGAGTTTTGCCCCTATTAGTACCGGATCCAATCTTTCAATTTTTTTTTTTTTTTTTCGTTTTTGCCCCATATTTGCATGACGTCACATTCTTCAGCATAGTTACACCAAGCTCCTCTGCGTTATCGACGATCATGGTAAGAGACAGCCGTATTTTAGTCTTATTTTGCTTATATTGAATGCCAAATTTTAACATATCAATTATGTTGTATTATGGGTGTGAATGATTCATGAAAAAATGTTATTCATTCAGTAAATCACAGTGCTTTACAAGTTTACTTTGCCGATAACGCCAAGCATGCATGTAGCGGACTCTCGATCTTTGACAACGGGCTCCTAGCCGGCCAGATTTAGACGGGTTCATGCTTGCAGGCGTTCGTGAGCAGAGATGAGTTTTTGACACTGATATGTGACAAATTTTAAAATTCATGGGTCATTGAAAAAAATTTTCAAAAGGTCTAAGTTACGTCATTCTCGTGAAAAAGTCCACCCCTCCACTGACTGGTGTTCATTTCGTCAGCGAGCCTAGTTTCCTTGATGAATTTTAACTGTTAATTGTTAACGTTAATTAGAATATGAATATTCTTGAAATTGAGCAAGACAAGCGACAGCAAGATTTTGAGATTAAAGGCCCCAGCACACCAAACACGGCACGGCATAACGGCACGGTATTTACGCGCTATCTTGGTTGTTATTGGCCAGCGCGCTCCTCCGCGCACAGGATGTTTAACAANCAAATCAATCGGCGATCGTTGCCCTTGAGGCTTGAGATTCAGATCGATCTGGTTTGATCCAAGAAAGTAAAATCCACTAGAATCCAGTAGAATCCTCGTTATGAAACGGCAATCCTCTGCTAAAAAGCAATATAATGCTTAAATTTAGTGGTTTTCTTCTCAAATCCGATGACTCAACTGTTAACGTTAGACTTCTTTGCTGTCATGTTGTTATTAATTTGTTATCTGGATAATATAATTAATAAGCTCCTACAGGAACATCACTCAATGTGAAGCTGTATTGAACAGCTGAGGATTAGTCTTGCCTCCTATCCAGCACAGATAACTGTGCTTGGAATTCGGCCGAGTCTTTTTACTCGTTAGTGTGTATGGCAATTTTTCCAGTTTCTGGCAGTGTCCGGGAAGAATGATTTCTGATGAGTATTAGATTTTGAGTAAGGAATAGCCAGTGAAAGAGAGTTGTGGTTCCTTGTGGATCTTCCAGATATTCTTGTATCTAATCATGACTCATGTTAATCTTCCAAAAAATGATGAGATATTTAAAATCTAGTAATACCACCATCGTGAAGAGAGACATTTATTTGCCAAAACTGATCATTTTCATAATGAATGGGCAAGAAATGAAAATATCGCCAAGGCAAAACTCAAAAGATTGGCAATTGGCAGATTTACTTCCGTTTGCTGAAAACACGGGTCATGCGACATCCATCTGGATGCTTCCAATTTTCAAAAATAAATCATCAAAATTGTAAATAAACAGTCATAGCATTAGATTCCTTGAAATTTTGCTGCCAGACTACTATAAAGCCTGTATCTTTGATGGAAGCAAATGTTCAATAAATCTTGTGCAAACCACAGTCTACAAATTAATATGAAACATTTGTTGACATTTTGTTTTCCTGAAATGACCAATGCGATCGTTCTGTCAATTGGGATTTGGTATTGCGATATCTCCGTAATTCTTTTGAGATTTGATTTTTTTTTTTTAAAGATTATTTGAAGCCTATGATATCTATTTTTTTCATACCAAAAGATTAGAAAATAATTGTGCATTTATAGAGATATATTGTACAAAATGTTACAATCTAAAAATTATCAAAAAACTATAAAAATTATTAAGACCCCATCATACACAAAAATGACATGTGCGTGATGAGAGGTGGCTATTTCATGCATTTGATTTAAGTAATATGAATATTCTTGAAATTGAGCAAGACAAGCGACAGCAAGATTCTGAGATTAATGCTGTAATGATAGTGTCATGACGAGAAAGAACTTTGTAAAATGCAAAATGGCAACAGCAGAAAATACCAAAACTAAAAAAATTGTATGAATTTGTATGCATAGCACTGAACTTAAAAAAAGAGAAAATAATGATATTAGAGACAGTATGGTAAAAGCTATGGCATAGGTCTACATGTATTAACTCACCTAATTTTAGAGTTGGATGTATTTACATATGAGTGGGTTGTTATTTGCATGTTCTAGGTGATCATTGTATTATAATGAGTGAAAAATTATGCAAATTTGTTGTCACAAGAATAAAACTCCAGCCAAAATGTCAGCTTTTGCATAACCTTTTGCACCAGTTTTACTTTTCCTTATCAGTATAACAACAAACAAATATGACCCCTTAAGATTAAGAACTTTGCAGAACCCTTTTTTAGGTTTTCCAATGATAAAGTTATGACTTTATAGTTATAATTTTTTTTTTACCTGTGATTACATGTTCAATACTTGATGATGTTAAAGTACTGAAATATTCTGCTTGTATATTTGGCCATCTTTGTCATCCTATTCACAGCCTAGCTTTTTAGACCTCTTGCGGAAGCTGAAACATAAACCACAGAAAGAGCTTCGAGTACTCTTACTGGGTTTGGATAATGCTGGCAAGACTACCATTCTGAAGCACCTTGCAGATGAAGCTCATGACAACATCTCACCAACAAGAGGATTCAACATCAAAAACTTGAAGACCAAAGAATGGAACCTCAATGTCTGGGATATAGGAGGTATGAAAGATAGATTCATTACTTTGGAATGACAAAAATAATGATAATTACAACTACAAAGCAACAAAACGGGCATCGTTGCTAAGTGTCATTACTTTTTTCTTTCAAGTGTTGTGCTACCATTTAAACAAAAATTGTCAGGCCTTAAGAGTGGCCCATAATCGTGATTTTGTTAATAAATGCACACTATTCAATCCATTAGTTCATTTAAAACATTTCTCCAATCCCACTTATTTAAGAATACTTTTTGTACATTAGCTTACTTTCTTTATCCCATTATGCTTTTATTTGACTTTTGTTTTTATTGTTGTCTTGTAATGCGAAGTTGAAAGGCCTACAGATATTCCACAATATACCCTACAGATATTCCACAATATACCCTGTACTTACCGGTATGTACTTTTTAACGTCTTTGCTTTCAGGTGATAAGCAAATACTGAGCACAATTTAATGGGGAAACAGGCAAAGTAATGCCTGCTGATTTACAGTCAGGAACTTTTGATGTGGCCTTTCAAGGAAATAGACTATCTGAGCTGAGAATCAATCTAGTCCTTTCTGATTTGAGGAATTCACTGAATTAGGAAGTCTGTTGGAGCATTATCAGTAGATGCCTACCTGTGCCTTCAAGTAGCTGCCATTTCTGACATTGCCATCTTATCCCCTCTTAAATTTGATTTGATATGCAGGACAAAGAAAGTCGCGGCCCTATTGGAGGAATTACTTTGAAAACACAGACGTTCTGATATATGTCATCGACAGCACAGACAGGACAAGGTTTGACGAGACAGGAGATGTAAGTTCACTTATTGTTATGCACATCTACCGTCAATCCAAATTCACTTCCTGTACACCTCTTCTGAGAAAGCTCCATTGGTTACCAATCTGGCAAAGAATTTCATTCAAGATTTTGTTAATTATATTTAAATCCTTACATGGTCAAGGCCCTAGCTATATCACAGAACTCCTCAGATTCAAAGCCCAATCATACATTCACAGCCTGCACAGCTCTAGAGATACACGGATACTCCACATTCCTAAACACAAAACAAAACTCACAATGGGAGACCGTGCTTTTGCCATAGCAGCTCCAAAACTTTAGAACAGCTTGCCAATCCACGTCAGAAACTCTTTTTTTTTTCTCTTAAAAAAACTTCTTTGTACAATTTGGCATTAAGACATAATTAGCGCAGCTGAATATATTTAGTATAGTAATTGTGCTATTTAAATCCATGTATATTGTATTGTATGCATATTATATTAATATGTTATAGTTTGTCCTCTTCTGCTTCTTGAACACCAATTATAGTGTTATTAATGACTTAAGAATTATAGTTTTATGATATGTTAATTGAAATATAGAGACACTTCATGACTATATATGGTAGCATTGTTTTCAAGAATTTAATCTTTATAAAATTTGAGTTTGACCGTCAGAGAATTTTAGAGCCTTCTCTTGGTAATGGTACATTTTCTTTGTTATTGGGCCTTTACTTGTGTATTTCCTATGCATACAATGTACTGAATGTATGTAATTCTGAAATTAGTATCCAATGTTGTGAATAAGAAGCGGTTTCCTTTCGAGAATGAAAAACTGGGTCTGACGAAATCAACTTTCTTTATTTCATTCACTCATTATTCTGTTAATTACGGTCTTTAACAAGAAACGTACATACATTTTAATCCATAGGAAACTTGTATTTTTTCATTATATAATGTATCCTTGTTCTTTCATATTTCTCTCTCCTTTTTCTTAGTGCTTAAAACATTTTAGGAAGCGCTACTAGTACATACAGTAGATATTAGATATTATGATTATTATTGGCACTCTCTTTTTTCTTCGTGAATCATTTTGTGCATTTGGTTTTTAGTTTTGTCATGACAAATTCTGAATAATTTTCCATCATCACAGCAACCAGAGATTATATTCTATTTATTTCTGTCTTTGTAGGAATTGGGTCTTCTTTTGGAGGAAGAGAAGTTACAGAGTGTGCCACTGTTAGTGTTTGCCAACAAGCAGGATTTAGTTGGAGCTGCTAGTGCATCAGACTTATCAGATGGTGAAGCGTTAGACTTGCAATCTATACGAGGCAGGCAATGGCAGATACAGCCATGTTCCGCTCTCTCTGGAGAGGGATTGAGGGTAAAGTCACTTTTCTAACAAATAGTATGAAAAATATTTCATTATGTACTGAAAAACAAAAGAAGTCTGTTTCCATTATTTTCTTTTTAACTTGTGGATACACTTATGATATACTTTTTCGAGAAAATTTAGCTTTGAAATTGAAGCCTAAATTTGTTTCCTATATGTAAGGGCACATTTTATTATTGAATGGTTGGTCACTTGGGAGACCAGCTGAAATGCACCATATAACAATTTAAGAGGCATGTACCAGAAATCTGTTTAATTTTTTTGGACAAAATGAAGAGTACATGCATAGGATGATAATTTAGCTGCAATCTGGAAATATCTTAATATTGTCCAACCCTGTTATTAAGAGCACTGATATAACGAGATCTAGTTATAACAAGGTAGTTTTCCTGGTCCCATCTGTTTTTATTTTATTGTATTTTGGCCCTGGTATAACAAGGTTTCGATATAAAGAGATCATTTATCTGGTCCCATGGACCTTATTTTAACGAGGTTTGACTGTATCATGGCCCTGCATTTGATGTGACAAAGATTGTCTGGCTCTCAGATATTGTGTTTAGATGATATTTGTCCATACTTGTGCATAGTTTTTGTGACATTGTGTTGATGGGTTGATTTAGTGGGCTGCTTACCTTTCTCAAATTTTATAGCTATCAATTTTCCTCCAAAATGTACATATGATTTTGCAGTTATTTTGAATAACATATGTGCATTTTTTCATTCTTTTTACTGGAAATATCACTTTCGTCAGCTGCTTCCCTTTCATTAGTTTCCATCTTTAATACATTTTGATATTTATCTCATGACATTTTTCATTTCCTTTTGTTTTCTTTCCTTTTCTATCCCACACAGGATGGGCTTGTATGGATCATGAAGACGTTAAAGAAATAGCCCTGTTCCACCAAATCTTCATAGATCTGTTATTCAATGAAAGGACATGAGATAACATGCCATTGTGATAAGCAAAGCATGTATGGACGCTGGAATAGGATAGGCCTAAGATTCCAGCCAAGTGTGGATCGAACATCTAGTTTAGGAGGTCCGTGGATCACCTACACTTGTACAACTCTCGTAAGTTCCGTCCAGATGAACAGCATGATAGGTAATGTTCACACAGTCTGCCCAAGTGAAGACCCGGCTCTAATCCTTGCCCTACTTAATTCAAGATCATCTCACCTTGACTAATGCTGAGAGTTTAAAGCCTGAGGCCCACTATGATCATGTTCATGGCCTGGATATCATGTCAATTGATTGATCCAATCTCAATATTCAGTTTGAATGCACACACTTGTTGCAGTCTTGTCCAGTTTTGTTCTCATCATAGTGGACAGGGCATGGAGATTTAACCCTTTGATTGCCGACTTCTGTAATTACCAGAGTCTTTATGCAGGGATTATCCGGTTCCAGTTGTCAATGGGTTCATAGTTTGACTCCAATCAGATCAGTTTTCAATTACACTAATGAAGGCATTTGTTAATGCAGGTTATTTGGTGTATACATTGTTTTTATACATGGATATAGAGTTACAAGTATCTGAGACTTACACATGTAACATCAGTTATTTTCTGTCCAGGGCCGAAATTCTGAAAACTGTGTTATCTTCTGTGTTAAGAAAAACAATGTTAACTGTCACAACTAATTCTAATTGCGCACAATAAGAATTTCTCATTGGTGAGTGCGTAGAGGTCTCTTTTAACCTCATAGGAGGACTGCATACATTGCGCACAAATTTAACCAACGGCGCATCGTAATTTTGACTTGTTATGACAATTAACATATTTTTGCTAACATAAAAGATAAAACAGTTTTCAGAATTTGGGCCCAGGGGAGATGGGCAATAGGTTTATTTGTAGGAGAAAGTATTTGCATATAAAATGCAAGCGATAGATCACAAGTTTGATAAATGTGTACTTCAATTAGGACCACCTACTGATGTGAGCAAAGTCCTTATATTTGAGTTAATTATCGATATTATCAATACGATCGATCTCAAAATTTGTTATTCATTCAAATCAGTCAGACCTCTCTATATGTATTCAAATAGGATTAATTTGAAACTGGGCCATGTGGCGTGCGTTCCGAATCAATCATTCTTTTGCCATTCATATTGAGGAAGCATGGTTTTGAAGAGATTGTGATCATTGCATTTCAGTTTGAAAGTCACCAGTATAAACACTCCCATGATGTGGATTTCCTTCAGTAAGAATTTCATAGTCTTTCCGAAATACTTTTAGACAAACTAAAAATGCTTTATGTCTTGAAAACTTGAAAATGGTCAATAGTCTCTTTTGTCTTATGAGGGCAGTATAGTCTGTGGGCACAGCCCATTGGCTTCACTTTAAGTCTTTGCAGTCAGACTTTGCTTACATAGCCATGGAAACGAAATCATAACATGGTGAAATTAGTCTTTGCAAGCAGACTCTGGATTATGCTCTGCTAATAGGCAGGTTCACTTTCAGGTTGTCAAGCTTCGGGTTTGTAAGAAAAACCTTTGTAGAGTATGCATAAAATTTGCATCTATCACTAAACCCACCTATTGCCAAAGGCTGCAGATAAAGGTCTATGCCCAAAGACTTAGATGTAGCCATGATTGAGATTTGAGATCCTGTATCACCTGCCAGGCTTTACTCGTCAAGAAAACCATTTATTGCAGAACTTGACTGGAGAGGCCGATAATGTATGTAGTAGACTTCAAAGTAGAGGTCAGTATTTCAGCTGTGCATAGAATCTGTCTTCTAGTAGAAATGCAAAAACTTTACTGTCCAGATTTACTTTATTCTATTTTTTATACATTCACCAATACAACAACCGCTATGGAATATTAGTTAGATAAGCTATCTTTCGGTAAAAAGCACTTGAACAAAACCATACTTAAGTCATTCAATGGGGAATAATCACTTACGTGTATAAGTATTCTGGATTAATTTGCAACTATACTTCGTTTAAAAAATTTAGATGTCAATACTTACATTTGTATGCAGTAAGCCGAACATGAACACTAAATTGAGTTCTTAGATGTGCATGTACCTTTATCAGCTTTATCATTATGTCATTGTGAACTCAAGACCCTGTATACATTTATATCGCTATGGTGATTAGCAGGTCAACAATTGTCACCGGAGCATGCCGTACTATCCTTCATTTTGTTTTAACCTCACTCAGAGATGCTAAGAGTCAGCGGTTAGAGTGTCTCAGATTGCAATTAATGTTTCTAGGCAGGTGACATAACATAATTTATCAAGGGTGTAAGATCAATAGAAAATGCATGTACACATTTTCAAAAAGGTGAGCATGAAAGAGGCTTAAAAAAAGTTCATCATGCCTGCCAATGTCGACATCCATTATCATCCATTATGCAGAGCTCTCTGATGGACATGATGTCAACCATTACATATAGTCTGTGTTTTCACGAAGTGACAGGATCCAGGGGTATTGTTACACAAAATGAGTAAAAATCCATTTAAACGTGTCCTTCTATAGAATTAACACTTTGTTCGATAGGATGCCCATTGAATTGAAGCTATGTCGGGATTTCTTTGTCTTTGTCACAATACCCTTTGGCTCCCGTCACTTCATAAAAACATGGACGATATGAATAGTACTCTGTGTCTCATTCTTTAGTCATTGCTGTTGAATAAGAAAGGGTGCCCTCCAATACAAAGTTATGCATGTTGATATGTTCCATTCAAGTAACTCTGCCCAAATCTGTTTGGATCACACAAATTTGTTGAATGGGGGGGGGGGGGGGGGGGGGGGTATATTGAGCAGGCTCTTTATGATCTGTTCCAAAAATCACATTGATTTAGGTAAATTGTGCAGCTTCGGCAGAATTTACCGTATTGATTACTGATTGCAAAATCAACATACAAAAGAACTCTACTCATATCAGTCGACTAATGCATTTTTATTGAATTTTCGCAATGGATGTCATTACTCATTTTTTACTTGATTTTTCAGGTTTTGGAATTGATGATGTAATTTGCAGAAAATCATTTTACAACTTTACTGTCTTGTACATGTGGTGNCTGTCCAGTTTTGTTCTCATCATAGTGGACAGGGCTTAGAGATTCAACCCAATGATTGCTGACTTCTGTACAATTACCAGAGTCTTTATGCACGGAGTATCCGGTTCCAGTTGTTAATGGGTTCATAGTTTGACTCCAATCCGATGAGTTTTCAACTACACTAATGAAGGCATTTGTTAATGTAGGTTATTTGGTCTAGTCCTTGTTTTTATACATGGGTATAGAGTTACACATAATTTAGACTTAACACCAGTCAATTCCAGTTCAGAGGGGACAGGCAATAGCTTTTTCTGAAGAATAAAGTACACATATGCATACAAAATGCAATCGATAGATCAAAAGTCTGAAGGCCAGAGAAAATATGAACTTGAATTAGGACTATCCACTGATGTGATCATGGTCCTGAATGCTTAGCAGATTATATGAATGATCTCAAGATGTGTTATTCACTCAAATCAGTTAGAGTTCTCTGCAAGTACAGTCTAACCTCTTTATACCGAGGTCATTGGGAGCAGAGGAATCACCTCTTTATATTGAAACCTTGTTATATCAGGGTCAAATACAATACAATACAAAGAGTTGGGACCAGGAAAATTACCTTGTTATAACGAGAGCTTGTTATATCAGTCCTCTTTATAACGAGGTTTGACTGTATTCACTTCAGATTCAGATTAATCATGTGATTGAGGAAGCATGGTTTTGAAGTGGTTCTCACCATTGCCTTCAGATAGAAAGTTGCCAGTATGAACACTCCCATTATGTGGATTTCTTTCAGTAAGGAATTCATAGTCTTTGCGAAACACTTCATCTTGGAGACAAACCAAAAATGCCTATCATGTCTTGAAAACTGAAAATTTTTAATACTCCCTTTTGTCATGGGAGGGCAGTATATTCTGTGGGCACAGATCGTTGGCATCTCTTTCAGGCTCTGCAAATAGGCAGGTTCACTTTCAGGTTGTCAAGCTTTCGAGTTTGTAAGAAAAATCTTTGTAGAGTATGCATAAAATTGCATCTATTAGTAAACCCACCTATTGCCGAAGGCTGCAGATAAGAGTCTGTGCCCAAAGACTTAGATGTAGCCATGATTGAGATTTGAGATCCTCTATCACCTGCCAGGCTTTACTCGTCAAGAAAACCATTTGTTGATTACTGATTACAAAACCAACATACAAAAGAACTCTATTCATATCAGTTGACTAATGCATTTTTAGTGAATTTTGGCAATGGATGTGATTACTCATTTTTTACTTGATTTTTCAGGTTTTGGAATTGATGATGTAATTTGCAGAAAATCATTTTACAACTTTACTGTCTTGTACATGTGGTGCAATGTGAAATGTGTGAATATTAATGATTGTGTAATACTGTTTGATCATTCCTAATTTCTATTGATTCATGCGTGGCAGCTATTTTTCTGCTGTTACATTGAAACCTTCTGCTAATTTGTACATGTGAGAACATTCTAATTTGACATAATTTTTATGAAATAGGGAATAGATCTGGATATGGGAATGGAAAACAAAATCATTGTGAACTGTCAGATAGTCAACACTAGTAGTGTTTGGTATATGGAAATACAGAGTGAAATAATGATGGTATTTGTGGCAAAATTGTGTAATTTAACACAGCAAAAAGTAGTTTGTATTCCCTGGATGAATGTCACATAACTTTTTTAAGGGATATCTAAGAACAGAATTGGCAGAAAATGTTAATCAACTACTTGGTTTGCCTGTGTATAAAAGTTAGCATGATCTAAATTGTTATACATGAATGAACACAAATGAATGAAAAAATATCACTTTTGAAAGGGACATGAA
>BQKZ01004864.1:35299-50732 GCA_036244855.1 Temnopleurus reevesii | reverse complement strand
AAGCAACTGAATTGCGGCATTGCGAGCATGATTTTTATGTTTTATTATCATTATTATTTTCACTATTATCATTACTATTATCATTATTATTAACAACATTATTGTTATTTTTTATCATCTTTTTTTAAATATTATCATTATTGTTATTATTATTATTATATTACTGAAAAAAAGGAGATTAATTGCATACCCTTGTGCACATTTAGAACCTATTTTGAACCTTTCCGCTGCATGCAATATCGGTGATCATTATAACTTCCCATAGATGCAACTCAGCATATAGGCTTTAAGCATGCAGAAAGAGCCAATTGTCCATAAACATTTGACAAAAATATATATATTATTTGTAGCTTTTATCGAAATCAATGGTCACAAAATCACACTATTTACACATAATTTGCAACATCAGAAGATAGGATTGAAGTCATAAAATATCCATGTCGATTTTCACAAGCTGATTTGTAAATATTTGCTATTTGTATATGACACATTAATTCAAACATGTCATAAATGAATAATATATCAGAACCGGCTCTGTATTTTACACACTCCCATAGGCTTGCATGTATTTCCTGGATGAAATGGTTTCATAATTTTCCAATTTAAGAAATTTCGCAAATTATTGGTCACAATTTATGGTGAATTTTTTTTTGCGCGTAACTATATGTATAGAAATGAAAATATACATAAATCTTTATCATTTTTGTTGTTGTTGATTTCATCTAAATTCCTAAATTATATATAAATTCTTATAGTGGTAGGCAACACTTGAACATTATAATTCTTGTTTTATAGGAATGCCTAAACTAACGTAACAGAAATAATTCATTAATTTTCAAAACGTTTGCTTTTTGTCTCAATCCACGTTGCCTATGTGGAGGTATTTAAAGAGATGAATGCAAGTTGTATGCGTTTTTACACACAAAGGTTGTTCTTGACACTTGTCCGACGTAGCAACAAATAATGTATTCAAACTGGATGTATTGTCGTTCAATTGTTATTACGTTCGCTGGTGAAATGCGTGCATAAATTTGAATCTTTATTTAGTAAACCGGCGTATTCACATCATCTGTAATTATAGTGGATGAGTTACATGTTTCTAAATTTTCTGAGCAAAATTATCAAAATGAAAATTTCGTATACTTTACACAAATCTTATTGCAAAAAAATAATACTCACAATTAAAGTGCACAGATGGCATCACAAATGAGATCTATCATCTGGACATTGCAGCTTCACATGTAGGTCTCATGTGATTATGTGGAAGCTATCACATTAAAGTCCTGCATAGTGCAATTTGTTGATCATTGGAGCACATCACTCTCCTTTTAATATAGATTCAATAGGCATATTCTATTTTGTTCCCGCCTCATACAAAACTTGTATGTACTACGACATTCCTCCTAAACGATCGCTCCTCACAAAGTGCCCGAACAAAATAGGCGGGTTTACTTATATATTCAAATTTATGCGTTTAACTTAGTTACGTGGTATTCTATAGACCGGTTGATATCAATAAGACCACAATAATTGGAATCCAGTTTGCATACATTACTTATTGCTATGTCGGGCAAGCCTCGGGCAAGCTTTTGAGTTGTCAAGAACAACCTTTGTGTTAGAGGTATGCATAAAATTTGCATCTATTAGTAAACCCGCCTATTGTCATGACATTGTTCATTCAGGCATGACTTTCTTTGTTTTTGGCAGTGGGGATGTTATTTGTATATTAAGCTTTTCACACTCTTGACAAAGTAGGGCAAAAGTTTGACCAAGATTTGACAACATACACTGTCCACATTTATACTATTGGTTGAAATAAATCCAGGCCATCGTCACCAATATGCCCATGACCTGAAGAGATGGCCCGGGGCGCGAATGTTTAGAAATTGGTGGGATCGAGGAGTGGGATCGGTGGGAGAGGTGAGGTCATCCTCCAGATTCATTTAATTATCTATTGAATCATTTAAATATATTTAAACAGGATAACAAAGTCAATTATGTACAAGATAGAAATGAATGGGTTAAAAATAGCAGAACGTTTGGGGAGGGGTGGGAGAGGTTAGGAAGGGTAGGAGAGATGGGATCATACCCCAAATATATTCAATTATCTATCAAATTATTAAAACACGTTTAAACAGGATAACAAAGTCAATTATGTACAAGATAAAAATGAATGGTTTAAAAATAGCATAAACAAAATTACATTTAAGCCTAATGAACGTTTGGGGAGGGGTGGGAGGGGTGGGAGAGGTAGCGGTTCATCTTCCAAACCAGAATCACGGATCGAGACGGTTGCTTCTATGGGGTCATGTCATTTGCATCTCTCCGCAATAAATCACTCAAACTTTTCAAGAAACACCTCAAAAGTCAAGACCCATCTATATAATTCCAAATGTAGCTGAATGTAGGTCTCTTTAAGCAGCGTTTTGTATCCTCTTGAAAATATTATCATTGTTATTATTATCCATAACAGTGTAGTTTTACATTATTCATTTATTCTTATAAAACTCAAATAAGGAAGGATATTTATTTTAATTTGGAGCCCAACGTGATCATTTGATTTCTTGGCAGTAAAACGTCGTTTGATTTGATTTCTTCCTGTTTTTATTCAACAAAATGTAACAAATCAAGACACAAGTAATCACAACATTTACAACAATTCGTATGATTAAACAAAACAAAAAAATCAGAGGAAAAAATGGTAAAAAAATAAGGGAAAAAAAATAAAGGGAAGGCTCGATTTGATGAAGTATATTTTACCAAAAAAAGGCCTACATGTTACATGTACTTCGAGAGCCGCGAGAAAGGGAGAGAGGGGTAATAAAGAGTCAATGGACACACCTCCGTCACACCCCTTCTTCTTAGTTAGTCTCAATTAGTAATCCTTTTCACAAGTATGCGATTAATAATCTATTATAAAATGATCTACAGTAAGTAATGATTTCACAAACAATACCTAATACTCATTAAATTAATGCTGATATTCTTTATCAGCATTAAAACAAAATATTGATCGGGATTACTTATTGATTATATAAATGTCAACCAATCAATGTTTCACGCTTCAGACTAGGCCAGGTCACATTCTTGCTGGGTCAAATGGTCAATCGGAGCGTACCGTTGGGTTTTGTTGACATAATCGAGCATTGTGAAACCGTTTTCTACGAATACATGCTTCGGTGTGTGTGGTAAACAAACGTGCAATTTACACGTATTCATACTTTCTCAAGATTTGATGACGTCGTGTAAAATACGCAAAATAAATCGAGTGAATGCAAGTATAGAAAAATGGAGATCTGATAGTTTTCTGCACAGACGAGGATAACATACTCCAAATTGACTCGCGAATAACTGCTGGCTGACTGGCCGCACCGGGCCGCGTTGCACAGTGATTCCATTCCATTACTGGCATTAGATTTAGCTGAGCCTGTTGAAGACGGTCTCACGTTTCGACGGAGAGGAGGGTAATAAATGTTAACGTTGTTTTCCACTATATAATTCACTCCAATGAATGTGTAAATTTGTGTCATTTAGATGTGAGTACTCCTTATGTGGGAAAGAATAAAATAATCGAAAGAATTTTGAAAGTGCATATCGGGATCGCGGGATCGTAATTAAAGAGGGTTGCCCAAATTCTTTTTCTATATTTTCTTTTCAATATATTTGGTCTTGATTTATTCATTTCAATCAGAATTTGTGTAACAGGAAGTTTGGTGCTAATGCACTTTTGTATCCAGCCACACTGGCGCCAGTGTATAGGCTACGTATACACGAAGGGACGTTTAAAGAACGAGGCATCTCCATGATAACGGCTGGATACGAAAGTGCATTAGCACCGAAGATTCCATTTAATGCTCACATACCTGTTTCCACTTCCAAATATTTCCTATTATTTTGTAGAGTTATCTGATTTTAAATTTGGGACTTCCATGGGTATGCTGATATTTGTTCGCCAACGGTCTTCCTGTCGCTCTCTGTCCTTTGTTCATCGATTATTCAGACGATGGATATTCAAATTTGTCTTGTTGAGATACGCTGTTGCAAATACTTTTGCTCACTATTTTAGAAATGAATATTTAAAAAGAAATCTTATCGAAATGTAATATCATGAGACACAATTAGTAGAGAACTTACTGAATTATGCTGTTGATCTGGAATTACAAAAGATAAAAATCATGTGACACAAAGTGACTACGTTGTGTTACGAGGGCCTTCATAAATCTATGCACTTTGACTGTATAAAGATATGCATACATACTTTGACATCATTAAAATCATATTGAAGCATATATCTTATCTCTATCTTCCTATCATTATGTTTGCGATAGAGTATGGCAAACAGATTTTTCATGACTTTACTTACTAAAATTTAATGTGCACATATTCATCTGAATGTCTTTTTCAGGTACTCTACATACATGTATTTTCTTGTGTTTATGCATGATTTTATTATTGTAACCTTCATAAAACTTTACTCTTTGACACCATGAAACATATATTTGATCAAAGATTTCATCCCTTTCTACCTCAGTTTGCGGTGGAGTGAGGGAGAGATCACTATTGAAAATATCTTGGCATCATTACAATGGCGGCCACAGATAACGGATCTGTCCTTCTGTTTTTCTGCAATGGCAAAAAGGTTTGTGCTGAATTTAGATGCAATTGTTTGAAAACATTTCTTTTCATACTTTTGTAGAATTATGAACTCCTTCGGACTTTCTCAAAACATCATCAAATTAAAAATAAGAATTCCTGTGATAATATCTAGATGCTATCTTGCAGTGTTATAGGTAAAACTGCTGAAAGAGAGCTAGTCTCCTTTTACAAATCAATATTTTGAATTGAAATTTAATCCATGGAAAACGTTTGGAGAATTATGAACACGTTCCTCAGAATGTCATCGAATGAAAATTCAGAATTCCTGTGATAATGTGCAGATGCTACATGTATCTTGCAGTGTTTAGCTGAAATTGATTTGTAGATGTCAGAGAGCTGGTTCCCCAATTTTGTGAATCACTAAAATGGCAACGTCGAGCAATTGCAAGCGCCTGGAACTCAATTATTGATAGGTCAGCTTCAGCTGGTAGCATAATTGATGAATTTTATTCTTTGCATATAAATTTAATATGCCTTCTCAACATAACCAAATTTTCTAAAACCTGGGGGAACGTGCATACTCGTTCACCAGCCCGACCTTTTGGAATAACCTACCTGAAGACATAAAAAGTTGTTCTACTCTCCTGTCATTCAAGAAACTTGTTAAAACTTACCTGTTCACTTCTTAAGTTAATCTTACTTACTTTAACTTCTCTCTTAATGCGCCTTGAGCACTCTACAGAGTGGTTTAGGCGCTATACAAATGGCAATAGTATTACTATTATCATTATTTTACATCAATCTCTATTTTGGTTATTCTGCATATAAACATTTCCATTTAATCTTTAATGTTTCTGACTTGTAATTTATTTCAATTTTTATTCAGGTCATTGAGAAAAACCCAGACCCAGAAATGACGCTGTTGATTTATCTACGCAAGAAATGTATCCTTTTTAGAGGATTATATCATTCAATACGAGCAATTAGCTGAGTTTCACACCTGTTTTCCAGGGTATAAAATTGCTTGCTGGATATGATTGTTACAATACAATCCTTTTATAAGACTTCTCAGCGGTGTTTCACCGAATCGTTCTTGAAATTACATATGACTTGTAAAAAGACTGGAGTACATGTCTAATATGCGTAAGCTTCTCGACCATTCAGCACAAGAACTGTTATCAGTCGTGTGTAAATTTCACATGTTTTATGCATTGCAATATGTTTATTGCCAATACCATGATTACAGCGAACTAAACATATGTGACCCGCCATATCAAAATGAGACACTAGTCGCGATATATCGAAATGGAGTTAATCATACAGTCATTTTCTCCATACCCCATGCTTTGTTTTGATGTATGATATAACGCTTATANTATAATACATGTAGGCTGGTTATTCACTTGAACAATCATGTACAAAACAAATTGGCAAGTGTCCTCAAAGCAAGCATTTCTGAAAGTTGAGTATACGCATTTGTGTGTTATAAGGGATACAAAATGATGTGTTGGTAATAAGTCCTTGTGATGAGAGAAAACAAGATTATTTAAGTCAAATTTGCTCATGTTGAATTTTCAAATGAAAATAAATGGCAATTTTGAAATCATTTTCACACATGTATGCTTGGTCATGCTCACACATTTTCCAAGGAAAAGGAATTGATAATTCATTTTGTCTGAAATGCCCTTTGAATTTCAATTTGATTATGTTAAGTCTCATCATATCCTCATATACTTCATAAACCAGCATACAAAGAATGTGCTATGATGAATGACTGAGGAGCATATTGAAGCTATTATGAAACAAGCATTTACATGTAGATGTGTGCCAGTTTGGCATTATTTGGCACTAGTTTTCATTCTCACTAATCTATTTTCATATTTTCTGACTTGCATTGCAACCCAAATTCTAGTTACAAGTTTTGGTGACATTATCTACATTAATAACATGACCTTAACTATGGGTTGCCATGGTAACAGTGGGTTTGACAGGAACCAAACTAGGATGTGCAGAAGGAGGATGTGGAGCTTGTACCGTCATGGTGTCATCTTACGACAGAGCAGCGAGCAAGATAGTGTATCCTTTTGACAAACTAATATCATTATATATTAAAGCTTATAGAGGAATCTCAGAAAGTGTAATAAGTTCTAATTCCTTGGTAGCTCTCAGTTCATACCTGCTATTCTGAAATTGTATTTTTTGCTTGTTACACATGATAAGGAAGCCCCACGTTCTCTGAACATCACTACTAGTCATTTGGAGCACACTTCAGCACAGCCACACCATTGTGCATCCACATGGATCTTTGGATAAATTTTATCATCCACTGGCATTGTAAAGCACTGTGATAAACTTTTCTGTAAGAGCGCTATATAAATGCCAATATTGTTATTATTATTTTTTTTTTTTTACTATTTTTTAAATTTATAACAAGACTGTTAAGTAGACTGGTGCATGGCGAAGTAATCATTATGCCCTAAGATATCACAGAAAGCTAAAGACTTTGAAGCTCTCTTCTCGGGCATAATAGTAATAAATAAAGTATGAAATATTATTTTTGGTTGGCAGGTCTGTCTATTATTTTGCAACTTCTGGTTAACTGAACAGACACATGAATATCATGAATTGGTGGCAGCGGTGGGATTTGTCCGTAGTTGGCCATGCTTATTCATATCTATGCTGATAGTTTACCCATTAGCAACTGGACAAACAAAGGTCAACTGGACTGTGTACAAAGGTATTATTAATCACCGGAAGGTGTAGCATTAATGCTGCCTGCCCTACATTTTTATGGACAATATTTAATATATTTTTCTTAGTAGGATTGTATTTTATTTTTAAGGAACATAAGGATTGCAAATATACCAATTTTATCATTCATAGCCCCATGAGAATGGCTACTAAAGTATGGTTACAAAAGCATGTTGAAAATTACTTGCAGTTTCAGGTGCATAATAGGAGGCAGAGAGGGGCTCGATCCAAAAGTAGGTCAACCTAGGACTTGATTTTTCAAAGAGATTTTTAATTTGATATTTGTACCTCATTTGAAAGCCCCAAGTCTATATTTTATGAATTCATATTGGTCTCTGTGCCTCTCCGCTACATCTTGTAGAAATTGGCATCTGAACTTGAAAAGCGCCCTCATCAAGGTGACGGGACGGAATTTTTTAAATTTCTTTCCCACTGCTTATGCTGAATTATTTTCAAAAAATAAATCATGGTAATTTGTTAAGTAATTCTAATGTAACAATAATGTACAAAACAATTTTCAGAAAATTTCCATAAATTTTCGAAAAATTACATTTTTTGGCCAAAAATACACATTTTTAGCACTTTGACTCGTTAAAGTTTAATTTTTGTAATATTCAGGTAAAATTGTGAGCTGAAACTTTTTTAACATTCAATGAATAAGTGCCCAAACACAAATAATCCATTCAATTTGAAATAAATATACTTGTGTAGAAATGGGAGGTTCCCAACTTTTTTTCCGTCCCGTCACCTTTTCTCCAATTATGGGTGACGGGACGGAATTTAAGGGTGACGGGACGGAATTTAGCCCAGTCCCACATGTGCAAGATTTTGTGCAGTTTACATTTTTCGTATAAGGAGGGTGTCTACAACCAAAATTCAAATGAGCAATAACATTGAAGGTGTTTTCACATGATATATGAAACAAAATTTTAAAAAAAGTTTGAAAATTGTCAAAATATAGTCAAATGTATGTGTCATGAGATCTCAAATATGTAGGTTTTGATGCTAGAAAATCTGAAATACTCAATATATCGGCAGATAAAATATTTTAAGATACAATTAGGTATGACAACACTCTATAACTAAATTTTAGTTGTTACTGACATTTACACAGCTTTAATTCTCCTATTATAGCAAGAAAACCTTAAAAAATGAAATTTTCTAAAATCACCATTCGTTTTGTACATGGTTAAAATATTCCGTCCCGTCACTTTCCGTCCCGTCACCAGATATGCGTTTCGTAAATCTCAAATATTTCTGTAACCATTTGGCTAAAAGTTTAGGTCAATAGTGGATTGTGATCTCAAGGGATATAGCTTTAATACATATAATGTCTTGATAAATCATTTCTTTTAAATTTGATAGAATATCACTTTGAATTTGATGTACAGAATTTTGGCATTTTATCATTCCGTCCCGTCACCGTTATTAAAACTGCGTTACCGTAGCAACCATCTTTTCATAATTCTAATTTTTTGTCTGTAATTATTCCTTAGACTTAACTCTATAAAGTTAGACTAAAATTTAGGTTAGATCTACCAACTGCTGTCAGTAAAGAAGAAAATAGATAAAAATTTCCGTCCCGTCACCTTTTGAGGACTTTTGGATCGGGCCCAGAGGTGGTTTCAAGCAGTTCAGATGAATATTGTTGCCTAGGCAACTGAAGAGAAAAATATATTTCTTACATGAAATATATCAAGTTGATTTACTTTGTCTGTTTTTAATTACAATTTATAGTACATACATATACATCTTTATAAAAAAAGGTACTTATTCCAAAACAAAATGAGATGGCATCCTTATAATGCAAATGGCCAAACAATTGGACCAAATGTTTTCTCATGAAAGAATGCGGTGACCAAAAAGAGGTTTCACATGGTTATCAAATTACATAGTAATCACTGACTTTACGCAAGAATATATTTAATCCATTTTTTATTATCATGGTAGAAAATCTTGCGGACATGTTATCAACTACAGTCAAATCTGTCTTAGCAGCCACCTGTCTATACTGACAACCTGTCTACAGTGCACCCTAAATTGGTTCCATACAGATGAAAATGTTTGTTACAGAAAATGTTTGTTAAAGAGCCTGTCTATAGAGGTCAACTGTCTTGAGTGGCCTCTTTTTCTGTTTCCCTTGGGTGGCCACTATAGACATGTTTGACTGTATAAAGATGGGTCATATTTGTCTATGATTTCTTGACTCTAAACACACATCAGTCACTGTGCAGTGAATGCCTGCCTTGCACCAGTGTGTTCAGTCCATGGAGCTGCTGTCACCACAGTGGAAGGTATCGGAAGCACCAAGACAAAGCTACATCCTGTACAGGTGAGATTACATTCCCTCATTTACCATGATAAAATAAAATAAATCTTTGACAGGATTTGATGTCCTAACCGTGGCCAAAACATAGTCCTGGGGCACAGACCATCAGCTTCCGTTTTGCAACTCGCATAGTGCATATTATCACAGCCAAAACTAGTCTGATGGCACAGACCATTCATTGGCTTCAGATTTGTGATTCGGAAAGTGCATATTATCACAGCAAAAACATATTTTGACGGCACAGATCATTCATTGGCTTCAGATTTGTGATTCGTAAAGTGCATTTAAAGAAGAACGAAACCCTGGAAATAATTTGCTATTAGTCGATGAAGAAAAATATGATGATCAAACTGTGAAAATTTGAGCTTAATTGGACAGTCCGTTCAAAAGTTACGAATTTTCAAAGTTTCAATTATCCCATGTCATGGGGATCCTTGAATTGGCAACGCTTAACAAATCTATGACGATATGCGGACAACTCTCCATTTATTTTGTACATGATTTTTTATAATAGGAATTCGATTGAATATACCATAACTATTCAACACTATTCTTCCAACAATACTTGAAGAATTATCCAACACCTATAATACTGACGAGAAAAGGGAAAATTTTGTCCACTTTTCTGAAAAAAGAAGAAATTGTTAAATTTTGTGTACAGAATGAATGGAGAGCTGNAAAGCTACATCCTGTACAGGTGAGATTGCATTTCCTCATTTACTATGATGAAATAAAATAAACCTTTGACAGGTTTTATGTCCTAATTGCAGCCAAAACATAATCTCGGGGAACAGACCATTGGCTTTTGTTTTGCAAGGTGCACAGTGAAAATAGTTATGGCCAAAAGATAGTCTGCGGACACAGATCATCAGCTTCCGTTTTGCAACTCGCATAGTGCATATTATCACAGCCAAAACTAGTCTGATGGCACAGACCATTCATTGGCTTCAGATTTGCCAGTCGTAAAGTGCATATAATCCTAGCCAAAATATAATCTCCAGACACAGACCATTGGCTTCAGTTTTGTAGCTTGAATAATGCATATAATCTGGAGCAATAAATTAATCCGCACCAGCCACTCAAAGCTAGGTGCGATGTGGGAACTTTAAGGAAACGTCCTTCCGGGGGCGGGGGGTGGTGAAAATGACTATGACAATGACAATGATTCTATTTCTTGACGGCTTCTCCTGGGGGCATGCAAGAAATAAATAAGGTTTGAGGGCATAGATAATGTATAAAAACTCAACTTGTGATTTCTTTATTCCTATGATTGATTTGTCAAGCTTGAATGAAAAGAATTAAATGAGCAAAAATTAAAGATTTTTAAAATCTATATTGCACACTTCACTCTTTTATTGTGGTATATTCACTCTTTTTCTTTCTTCCGCATCCAGGAGCGAATTGCCAAAGCACACGGTTCGCAGTGTGGTTTCTGTACTCCAGGCATTGTCATGTCAATGTACGCTCTCCTACGCAACAAACCCCAGCCCACCATGGATGACATTCATGGAGCCTTTGAGGGCAATCTGTGTCGGTGTACGGGATACAGGCCCATCCTACAAGCTTATAAGACGTTCACAAAGAAGGTGAGTTGGTGAATTTGAATTTGAGTAATTAAGTGCCATGAGCACCCAGCTGAGGTGGAGACTACCGGTAACTACAAGAGACCATCATCATCATCATCATCACAAATTTTTAAGAGGAGTCACATGATTCTGCTCAGCACTTAGCCAAGATGGCTCAGTTATAGTTGAGGAAAGGGATGTTGGAACACCACATACATTTACGTAGGCCCATTAAATGGGGGTAATAAAAAAATGGCAAAAAGCTACTTATGTCACAATTGATGCATGATCTAATTTTTGAATGAATTGTATAGAGGGGTTCAGATCAAAGATTATTATGATGGTGACTATTCAATGCCAATTAAGAATGAATTGCAGTCTTATGCATTGTAAAGGCTCAGTCATGCTGCATTCGGCACAGAATCACAGCACAGCTTTTATTCAGTATCTGGGATATCTGGGATGTTATTAGCCAGCGACACCATTCCATGAAACGGAGGTTCAACAATCGGCAGATCAATGAGTGGACATTGTGAAAATATGTGGTGCCATGATTATGTGTTAGATGCAGTGTGACCGGTCCCTAATGCATTGGACATACTCTCAGCTTGTCGAATGTAATTCATTCACATTCTTTTTCTATTTTTTTTAGAATGGTTGCTGTGGAGGTGGATGTCAAAATGGACCAAGTCAAGCTGAAACCAACAACAGTGATGATGGACAGGTAAAGTATAACAGTTCCTTATTCTAAAACTATCAGGAAATGATGTCAACTGTCAAACGTTAACTGTTCATAAGTAGGACTTCTTATTGGTGCCTTCACAGATGTTTTTTTTATGAAAGCACGGCCAACATTGTGTAGATATGAATCAATGACACACCATGATTTTAAAAAGTTACGACAATAGATTTTCCAACATAGGTGATAACAAATTACTTGTAGCACAGTTTTCAGAATTTGTGCCCTGAAATTCTGATGTGATAAATGAAATTAACTGGATCTGAATGATTTACACTTGCTGATTCATTCATGTTGGATAGGGAACATTTCTAGACAGTTCTATGGTAGGGTATATGAGCAAGCTTGTAAATTAAAATCATCATCATCATCATCATCATCATCACCTTTCCACTGGTCATCATAAACCTTCTCTTCATTTACTTTTTCTTACAGGACTCTGGTCTGTTGTTTGATCCTAGAGAATTCTCCCAATACGACCCTTCACAAGACCTCATCTTTCCTCCTGAGCTATTGGTAATATATCTATGATTTCTAATCATTCATTCTTATTTTCACATTTTCATGTGCTGGTATTCAATCTTTTTGATTACTTTATTTTTTAATACATGCATAGGCAATATATGATTGTTTCAATGCTTTCCAAATGTAAGCATTTATCTTTTTGTAGAGCAGACAGTAATATCAGTAAATATGGCTTTAAAAAAGGCACTTTTATTTATTCTTCTGCCAGGTGTGTTGAGTGCTTGAAAATTGTTTATTTGGGGGTTCTTGAAATCCCTGGTTAAAAATTAACATAAGACCCAGCACCCAACTTGGATGGTCCGTATTCTGATAGCGAGGTTTAACTTAACCCGAGACTATGATATTGTCATTTAGCCCGGGCCTTTTGAAAAGTTAAACCAAGAGTCTAAATGACAATGACTTAGAGCTGGGTTAAGATAAACCTGGCTATAGGAATACATGCCAATGGGTTTAGAGGTTAATTTCAGATTTTCTTTTTTATTAGGTGGACAGTCTTTCTTCCAGATGGTATATCCTAAATCTATATTTTCTTTCATTTATTTACAGCTGAGTGTGAATGAACCTGCAAAAACTGTTAATTTCCATGGTGATCGTGTTACATGGTACCAACCTGTGACCTTTGATGAACTTCTTGACCTCAAGGTCAAATATCCCCATGCCAAGCTCATTGGTGGTAATTCAGAGATCGGTAAGTTTTATCATTGATAATTTTAAAAAAGAAATAAAAAGTGTTCATTCTTTTCATTTTTTTGTAAATATATGTTTTTTAAGCAACTTGAAGTCGATTGTGTATGGTTGGTGAATTTTATAATCAAGAAAATGAACTGATCAACTTTCCTGAATTAGGCAGATGTCTTGTCACATATATTAATACTTGGGACAATGAATTGATCCTCAGTGTCAGTTCTAGTAATATTACATTTATTAGGGGGTGTAAATGCAATACTTTGCTCAAAGTTCTTCAAGTTTACATAAGACTAGTGATAATAAGTCCCATGAATACAACATGAACTATTTATACTCAGTGAGTATTTAAAAAACATTTCTTCTCTGTTATTTGCAGGTGTTGAAGTTAAATTCAAGAACCAGCTCTACCCTGCCTTGGTCTCTGTGACACAGATACCTGACCTGACCCAAATAGAGGTCACAGGTCAAGGCGTGGTTGTAGGGTCATCAGTCAGTCTCACCAGAATGGATGAATTCTTAAAAGATTATATTGAAAATCATCCTGGTAAGATATTTGCATTATTAAAATGATGATGATAATGTTCATTGTGGTAGTGAAGATGATATTGGTGTTAAATGATGATAATGGTGAAGATGATTGTGAGAATGTCAATGATGATGATAATGATGGTCATGATGGTGATTAAAATGATAAGGATGATGATTTTGATAATCATCATGATTATGATAAGGATGGGATGATGTTGATGATGATAATAATTATGATGATCATGGTAATGATAGTGATGGTTGATGGGTATTATGATATGATGATGATAATGATGATTAAAATAATGACACTGATGATGATGACGATGATAATGATGATACTGCAAATGATATCGATTCATGTCTGTGTCATGCACTGCACAAGGTATTTAGCTAATTCACCCTTCTAATTTGTATGCAGTTCTTTATTTATTGAAATAATTCTTGCCTTATCCCAACATTGATAAAGCACTGCCAATCAGTGTTTATCAATGTTGGGATAAGGCAAGAATTATTTCAATTATTTAACTACCGAACACAAAAAAAATCATTCAAGTTCTTTATTGTTGAATTAAAATGAATGAGGAAAATAAAGGAAGAATTTCCTCTGATCTTCAAACTAAACTTATGAACAACAATTGGAGAAGGGGGACTTTTTCATTTGCATAAAAAATTTATGTGTCATGTAAAAACATGATTTTGTTTTTGTGTTCTATCTTGCAGACCACACGACCAGAGTATTTGCTGCAATTGTGGAGATGCTTAGATGGTTTGCTGGCCCACAGATCAGAAATGTAGCGGTAAGTTAAAAAAAACACCCAGTGGTTTAAAAAGTAACATGCCAAGTAGTTGTAGCATTCAGTTTATAGTTTTCAGATGAGAAGTTGGTCCGAGTTTCAAGTTTTGGATTTATCTCAGATAAAAACAAGCATTTGATTTCATCAATAGATTATTAGTATATGAGAGTGGAACTTTGAACTCTTTGGGTGTATTGGTATAATAAAGATCCACCAACTTTCACTTTCATCCTTCTTTACTAATTAGAAAAAGAATTATGAAATGTCTAGAGCAATTTCTGTATGTAATTTTTATTTGAACAAATTTCACGTTAAGATTGGTTCATGCTCATATTGTGAAATCCTGCTCTGCGATGAGTACAGATATAACGAAATATTTGTGTTTCTACATGGGATATCCTATATTCTAAAAAAAAGAGAAGATAGATTGTTTGGTGTTTGGTAAATTTAGATAGAGCTTGCATGGTGTAGTAAACATACGAATATGGTTTGTGTTAGCATCATGGGATGTAAAAGCTCTAGAAGAGAATAGAAAACAGAACATTTTGGGTAGAGTTAACTTATCCCTCTCTAAACATATATGTTTAGGAAGATGGTTTGTTTGGTAAATCTCAGAAATTGCTTATCACGATCTATATTCATTACCATATGAAACATGCCGTAAATTCGATCGCGGTTCATCTGATTTCTTCGAGTTAAAATGACACCAATCCTGTTTGCTTCTTATCTAGTCTCTAATTTCAATTTCAAATGATCTCGGGGTAAAATAGTTTCGCTATAATTCTGTTAAAACTGTTCATTGAGTAATTATGCTGTGAAGTTGCAGTTAAAGTCAATGATATTATTCATAATCAGGCACAGTAAAACATCTTGAAATCTGGTGTTGATGAAATTGGAAAGCTGCGGTTAGCCATTT
>BQKZ01004864.1:0-23660 GCA_036244855.1 Temnopleurus reevesii | reverse complement strand
ATATGTACACTACTACTGAAAGGTTTTAGCACCATGGTTCATTTTAATGAAGATTTCTCACTTCGGGTGATGCACTGCTGTTCACTGTATGCTTAGCCAATTCACAGAAAATGAAATGAATGTTGTATGTGTCTTTAGGAGTATTGATGCCTACATCTATATCCATTTTGTTATATTTAGTTCAGAGGAGCATTCTTCAATTTTTTTTTCAGAATTTAACACATTTGATCTCTCAGTAATTGTTTTTGTCACTCTTAACTTGTGTGCAACTTAAAAAAACTCTATCTATATGGAGTAAAATGTCAATGAATAGATTGCTTGCACAATACAATATTTTTTGCATGCTTTTATCAAATATTCAATGAAAAAATATGAATAAAGGAAATGAACATTACATGAAGTGCTAGTAGCCAGGTATGACAAGCTGCAATGTTTCCTTGCAATACTAATGTGCAATTTGTATTATAACAATTATGATATTTTCATTTGTTAACAGCTAAATATATAATTTTCTTTGGGTAAACATGAATTGATTTGACTGCACAAAGAAATTCTTCCGTCTCTATATTGACCTAAAAATCTATCACACTTTCTACAGGAGGTTGCGCCAGGACAACCTGAAATTGACCCAGTGGGTCGCCCTTTGGTGCACAAGTCAGCCTACAAACAGGTGACAGGAGAGGCAATATACCTTGACGACATGCCAAGTATAGGAGGTAAAACATTTGTAACAGAAATTTTGACCCCTCCCGGAATAGGCTATATTTGTTTGTCCGAGGAGTGTAACTTTATGAAACACTGGTCTGATTTACTAAAAGGATGATGAATTTAGCGAGTAACATAAGATTTGTTGCCCCAGGACAACCATTTCAGGACCCAGTGGATTGCCCTCTTGTTCACAAGTCAGCCTACAAACAGACGAAAGGGGAGGCAATATACCTTGACGACATACCTAAGTATAGGAGGTAAAAAAACATTTGTAACAGAAACGTAGACCGCTCCCCCACCCCGAAAATGTTTGTTTGCTTGTCGTTCAAGGAGTGTAGCTTTATGTAACACTGTCGGATGTACTAAAAAATAACCATGAAAAAGCTGTTGGTTTACTCATAAATCCTAAATCACCAGCATGATGATAAAAATCGTAAAAATCTTAAAGTGGTACTATGAATTTCATAAATTTTTCTTAATGAAGGAAAGAAAATTATAATGTGATTGGACAAGAACATTTACAATAAAGGTTAAGAATTTTAAACAAATTCATTTGTGAATAAGTATTTCTAATGGACATAGAATGAAAAGCTATTTCTACTAATAATTAAACAGTTGAAACATGAAAATGTGGATAATGTAATTTAGTAATCCCAAAATTATTTCTATATGTCTGTTTCCCTCTTCCAGGTGAGCTCTATCTAGCATTTGTCATGAGCCAGAAAGCACGTGCAAACATCATGTAAGTATGAAAGTGACTAATTCAAATGGTATAACTCGTATGTTATCAATTTGGGTGTAACAAAGAAATTAAACAAGTCCTTTACAGAGCAAAATATAATTCTTTTGTAACACACTTGTAATTTTTGTTTGCCAGGTTTTGTAAAGTAGGTCCGATAAAGTTAAAAGTGTTCATGAACTCGAACATACTTATATGTTATTTAATTCCAAAAGGTGGGCAATAGTAAATTGTGAGGTTATTATATATATAAATCATATGATACAATCTGACCCAACAATGTTTGAAATAGATCCTTACTTGAATTCCAGATGAAACTTACTAGCTAAATAAGTGTATACATTTTTCTTTTGCTTCTTAGCAAATTTCAAGGTGATGAAAAATATTTAACCACCATTTGATATAATATTTGATATATTTGATATAAACCAATGAAAGATTTATNACAGAAAGTAGAATAAGTCCTGATGTGTCTTGTTTGATGCAGATGAAAGAATATGATATTTGTATGTGATCAATTCAAGCTGAATAATTTACAATTGCTTGATTATATACTTACAGAAATTTCAAAACTGAATGAACTCACAAGAGATGTTTAAAATGTCCTCTAAAAATCCAGAAACATTTGTGATGTTTTATTTGTGTATATCTTCATTCAAGTTATTGAATAATATTCCTTATATGATTAGGAATTCTTAAAATAGCTATGAAAAATCTTTGAAGTTACTTGTAAATCCAAAATCCCCAGCATGATAATAACAATCTTAAAATCCTGAAAAAGTATGCATTTCAAAAATGGTTTTGAAGGAATAAAAGAAAATTAAGATAATTGAAGAAGAATGTTTATCATAAAGCATAACAATTTCAAAGAAATTATGAATGGGTAAATTTACTCAAGAACACACAATGAAACCAATTTCTATTAATAATGAAACAGTTGGATGTAAATATGAAAATATTAATAATGTAATTTATCGGTCCCAAATTATTCTTATTATGTCCATTTCCCTCTTCTAGGTGAGCTCTATCTAGCATTTGTCATGAGCCAGAAAGCACGTGCAAACATCATGTAAGTATCAAAGTAAATCATTCAATTGGTATACCTCATATGAATCTATTTTGGGATTAAAGAAGAAGAATATTAGAAGAATGTTATATTTCTTACATACAGGGCAAAATATAATTCTTAAGTAACACATAAGTAATTTGTGCTTTGTTTTGTAAGTTTGGTCCCATAAACATAAAGAGTGTTTGTGGACTTTTAATCTAAAAGTACCAAATATTGTACCCTTTAAATCTATAAGGATGGGCAATGGTAATATATGAGGTTGTCATATATAATCATATTATATAGTCTGAACCAAAATGTTTGAAATACATGTAGATCCTTACTTGAATTCCAGATGAAACTTACTAGCTAAATAAGTGTATGCATTTTCAAGCTGATAAGAAAAATGTAACCACCCTTTAATATTGATTTTTGACAGATAAATTTACTGACTTGTCAAAAATTCTATCTATCAAGCCTTTTTCACTTGACTACTGAAGGAAGGCCTCATCAAATTTCCATTTCTTTCAAATTTGTGCTAGTTATCATTATTATCATGAATATAATTTCTTCTATATCCATGTTTGTATAGATCTGTTGATCCGTCCAAAGCACTGTCACTAGAGGGTGTACATGATTATATTAGCTACAAGGATGTATTGGGGAGCAACAGTGTTGGATCAGTGTTCCACGATGAAGAACTACTTGCTACAACCGAGGTGAGTACCTGAGTCAGTAAAAATGTTCGATAAGTATTTAAAAACAAATTAATCATTCAAAGCTAACTTATCAAAATATAATAGTAAAGGATTGTGTTCAACATTTGCATGCTCATAAGTGACATTAATGCGAGCAATTAGTTTACTATTTTCTTCAACAAGCACCATGAGCACTGAAAGATGAACCTGTATGCCAAAGTAATTCCTGTTTTTTGTGACTCTTATCTTTATTAGTTAAAAAAAATGCTGGCAACTGTGATCTGGTCATTATTTGGCAAATAAGAATTGATTAAGTGTATGGAAAATTCCATAAATTGATTAGCCTTTTTGTTTGTCCAACTTTACTATCATATTTCACATCCTATCAAACAAACTGGAGCCATTATCACTTTAGAGAATTACCCTCAGTTTATAAACAACAAATGAAAGCTGATAAGGTATTTCAAGAAGATCCTCAAATGTAGAGGTTTCACATCATGTTCAACTTATTCATAGAATCAATCTCTTTATATCCTTGGTACATAATATTTTTCTTTCAGGTTCATCATGTTGGCCAGCCAATTGGAGCCATTGTAGCAGACACACAGGTCTTGGCCCAGAGAGGGGCTAGACTAGTCCAGGTCCAATATGAAGAGCTTGAACCTATCATTACAATTGAGGTGAGTTTCATATTAATAACTTGATATACAGTTATATCATTCGTTGTTCTCAAAGTGATATACAGGAGAAAAGTCTATTCGCATTATCTGACTTTGTGTAGTCAGTCCGAAGTCTTATGCTATAGGAACCTCCAAATTTGATTCACTATTGGATTGTAATACAGTGAATTTATTTTAAGTGAGAAAATGGTGCAAACAAGAAAGATTGCAAAACTTACACAAAATGAGAACCCCTGAAACCAACACTAGGTTTTCTAAAAAAAAAAGGCTTGCATAGATAATTTATATAGATAAAGTGAACCCTTTCAAGTGCATCATTTGATCATCATACAGCATATTTTGACATCAGAATATTATATTTGGTTGAGCATTGTTACATTGAACCAAATTAATCCAGTCAGAAGAATTATTTCATCGATCATCGTCTACCCAATGCTTTATGTTTAGCTCTAGTTCCTGAATATGATCTTGAATTGAAAGTTGGAAATTTGACTCTGGCTGGACCTGCCCTCTTAACGTTCTGTATTAACATATTTTGTGGACATGAAGGTCACAAACTATGCCTAATTCATTTGAATCTGCAGTACTAGATCCAAAGATTTTGATTCGTAGGGGTTTATCTAGGTTTTTAGTTGATTTTTATGACATTCTTGTTCTACTCCTATCTATCAGGATGCTATTGCAAAGCAGTCTTTCTTACCCATCACTAAAGGCTACCAGAACGGGGACGTCGCCGAGGCGTTGGAGAAGTCTGATCATGTGATCGAAGGGGAGCTAAAGGTCGGAGGTCAAGAGCACTTCTACCTTGAGACACAATGTGCTTTTGCTATCCCTAAGGGAGAGGATGGGGAGATGGAGATCTTTATCTCCACTCAACACCCAACTGAAGCTCAGGTTTGTTGAATTAAGACAATTTTTTGAAATTATTTTATCAAGTAGTTTTATTGGAATTTCATAATTTTTTGACAGAAATGTCATAATTTCTTATTTTTAGTTAACAAATTAACAAATTCAATTAAACAAGAAAAACAATAAAGCAAATTTGCATTGGCTTGACAATATTGCAATAATGTACACAACAATATGGCAAGTTGAATAAAAATGTATTTTGTATTAATTCAAAAATGCTTCTCACAATCCATATTGGCAATGGGTTATCCAGTTCAAAATGATTGTTTTGAATGCTATTTGTCCACTTTTCTTACTTTAATGCCTTGCAAAGTTCGTTCAATTGTGGGATGGTTGAATGAAATTGCTATAGAGACATTCTCTATGGCTTTTAACTGGAATTTTGGTGATTTGTTGGATTTCTTTATATTCCTATGTTACAGCTTCATCATGTGCATTTTGGCTTTATATCAGTTGTAAAAATCATATCAGTTTAAAGAAAGATATCAGTGGATCTATGTGTATTTTTTTTTTCTGAAGTGTTGGTCAAGAGCTAATAAGTAACACAAGCATTGTTTTGTGTGGAATAACCCATTTGTTACCAATATGATTTCTTGTTGATTACAGAAAATTACTTCGATAGCTCTTGGTGTACCATTCAATCGAATCATAGTTCGCACCAAACGGATTGGAGGTGGGTTTGGAGGGAAGGAGAGCAGAAGCTCAATGCTTGGTGCCATATGTGCTGTTGCTGCTAACAAGTAAGATTAAGATTTCCCCCCTTCCATCTCTGTATTTTTGTGCCAAAATTCATGTCTTTGTTTTTCCTTTGTGGCATTATACTTCATTTTCTCTCTCTGCTCTCCCTCTTTCACTATTCCTGTTTCCTAGCTCAAGTGACTACCTTTCTCCCTCCATCTCTCTCTTCTCTTCTTCCCCTTCTTCTTCCTTTCCCCTTTGTCTTCCTGTATTCTCACTTTTTCTGCTCCCCCATTCTCTCCCTGTGCTCTATCCCTCTCCTTTCTCTCTCTCTCTCTCTCTTCTTCCTCCTCTCCATCTGGCGATCTTCTTCCCCCTCGTTTTGTCTCCTTCCATTCCTGTTTTCCCTCTTCCCTTCATCTCCCTTCTCTCGATCCAATCTTCCCTCCACTATCCTTTAATCCCTCCCCCTTTTCTTCTTTCCGCTTCATGACACATTTCAAGCATTCTATTATAGATCTTAATGTTTATTCCCTTCTGTGTTTTTATGCTCTAACTGAGAGTCCATTTTTCGTCTCAGTTTCTCAGCAGCTATCTCCCCATCTCATTCCTTTAAATCTTTCCTTCCTCCAAATACACCTCTCTAGTTTCCTCTCGTTTTGTATCCAAATGATGCCAATTTGATAATAATTAAACAAGCTTTTGACCTCACTAAAGATTTACAGTACTGATTTACCTCAATATGTGAGTAATTTCCAAATTCTGCATTTGAAACACAATCTATCCTCAGATTGAGTCGACCTGTGAGGTACATGCTGGACAGGGACAAGGACATGATATCAACAGGAGGGCGGAATCCCTTCCTGGGTCGTTACAAGGTGTAGCTATGACCTATAAACTGAGGGTCCATTCGTCATATCAGTTTCTTTGCAACTATCTCTCCATCTCATTCCTTTTAATCTTTTCTCTCTTCAATCATACAGTTCGAGTTTTCATCTTGTGCTGTATCCAAATAATGCCAATTTGATGTTGAATAAACACAGCTTTTTACTTTACGGTATACTTCAATGTGTGAGTTATTTCCAAATTCTGCATTTTAATCAAACCTCTCCCAATCTATCCTCAGATTGAGTCGACCTGTGAGGTACATGCTGGACAGGGATGAGGACATGATATCAACAGGAGGGCGGAATCCCTTCCTGGGTCGTTACAAGGTCGGTTTCACTAACGAGGGCAAGCTCACTGCTTTGGATATTGAAATGTTTGGCAATGCCGGTTACAGCTACGATCTCTCTGCAGCAGTAAGTACATACAAGAATTTCAATATTTATTAATTTAGATGTCCCATATGATATTGGATCTTGTGATATCAAATGAAAATGATTAAAATGGCAATAATAGTGAGTCTTGTTTATCCAGGTTTAACCCTAATCCCATTTTTCGCGATAAATCTGAAACGCGAGAAGCTGGCGCCATAATTTTTTCTTACTTTTTTCTTTCAAGTCTTGCGCAACTTTTGACACCAAATTCGTGATGAACGGGTATGCGGTACCGACGCTACGTGCATTTGAAAAATATTCGTCGAGCCAAATATGAGTCAAAAACGTGATTTTATGTACAAAGTCAATGCAAATAGTGTTTTTAGTCAATATTCATAAATCCTTGTCTATTTTGCATATTAATGCATGAACTGAATTTAAAATTCACTTTCTATGCCTCTAATAATGTCACCAACAATTCCCATCAAAAAAACAATAGAAACAATAAAGTCGAAAAAACAAAGAAATCCATAAGAAATTCACAAAAACAATAGAATACATAAGAAATAGATATTGATTGCATTTTTTTTCCATGACAATATGTCTGAAACATTACTCTGAGTATCTAGACCAAAAATCAGCACATTTGGAGCTTCAGCAAGTGATTTATACCTGTTTGTTAGAATTCACGCATAATTATGCATAATTAATGCTTAATTAGCATAATGAGTAGATTTTTGAAAAATTTGACTACGCAATCTAAGAATTAACATCGCGGGCTATGTGCATGCCAAATTTCGGCGCGATCCCGCGGTCGACGGCGAAGATCAGGGGGGGGGGGGGGGCCAAATAAGCCCCCCTCCCCAATGGACTGAGATGACTGAAATATCCCAATGGGATTAGGGTTAATAGCTTTTTCGAGTTTTTATTCAAAGTTTTCTTCCAGCTGGCCCCTGTGATAACAAAGAGTTACTATTACCTTGGATTTTTGGATTCAGGAATATATGCGTACAAAGTATGCATACTTCCACTCCCTTGGGAGGAATCCAGTAATTGAGATATCACCACTTTTCAATCAAGACTCGGTATTGGGGGTCAGAACACATTTCCAGACATTTAAATTTCAATATGTGATAGGTAGTAAAGGACTGAATAATTGGTTCCATTGCCATTCACTTTTTTAGATCTTGGGAAAATAGATTAAGCACTTTTCTCTGAAATTGGATATTTATAAGACTACTCCAAATACGGCTCCAAATGATATACACACAATTGATTTTGGTTTCAATCGGTCGGAACATAACAATTTTGTGGAACTACCCCCAAGAAAGTTTCATCAGACTAAGCCAAAATAATTTACTTTGTATGATTTACCCTCATGACTTTTAAATGTTATCTATTTCAATATTTCTTTGAAATTTGCAGGTGCTAGAACGAGCAGTCACCCACATTGACAATGTCTATCGTTTCCCAGCATCCCGTGTCATGGGTCGTCTCTGTCGTACTAATCTTCCGTCCAACACGGCGTTCCGGGGGTTCGGAGGCCCCCAGGCCATGATCATCTGTGAAGCCTTCATGACAGATATCGCTCTCAAGCTGGGTCTTCCACAAAATAAGGCAAGTTGCCTACTACCTTCTAGCATTTCACCTCTGTAATGTCAATTTATGTCAATAAAATTTGGTAACTTTCATGTCTTTGATGCAGTAAAGTATCAGAATGAAGGGTGGAATTTTTATCTGTAGGCCTTTTTCTTTGTGCACTTTCTGCAATCTTCACTATTCTATCTAGTATCTATTTCTCCTAGTACCTTCTCCAAACACCTTATCCTACCCATATCCTATACACATCCTCTTTTTTATCACTCCTTTGTTCCTTCTACCCCTTGTCCCTTCTGCTTCTGGTCCCACTTCTTCTACTACCACGTTTCCTGTGATTTATCCCTTTTCTATTTTCCTAAATGTGTGAGACTAAATCAATCCTCCTGCTGCTCGTTCCCCTTTTGTTACAAGGTTCTTCCTTTTTACACCTTTGTTTGTCTCGATTCCATGTTCCTATATATTCCATTTCCCTCTCATGCATTCTTTCTCTTTTTCTTCTCTCGTTCCTACCCCTATGCTATCATCTTCCTTTACCATGCCATCCTCCAAAACATTCCCCATACTAAATGGATTGGTAAATTTTTTTTGTTACTTATATAGATCTAGATAGTTAAAGAACCAATTAGAAATTTATACATCTCTTGATAAAAATTCATTTTGAATGACATTGGAACATGATAAGACCTTAATGTATACTGTATGCAAATTATCAGAATAACTGAGTTTTCAATTGAAGTTTGAATGTACCTAGTAATTGTGATTTTCCGATTTATCATGGGAGTTCACCTCCTAGTCTTGGAGTCCAGTGCTGTATGGGAAAGTTTCAAATTGTCAAGAAATATTTTTTTCCTTCATGTTGGCAGATAAGAGAGCTAAATTTCTACAGCGAGGGAGATGTAACAAGCTGTAACCAAGAACTGAAAGGATGTCAGCTGACACGATGCTGGGACCAGTGTTTAGAGAAGAGCAACTTTCACACTAGGAGAAAAAATGTTGACATATTCAATAGGTAAGTTAAGATATCATTTGTGATTGTGAAGGAAAAGAGTCTGCTTGGAATTCTGGTAAATGTGAAGAATAGTGTCTTGATTAAAATGAAATAGATAATGTTCCCTCTGTAAATGTTTTAAATGAGGAAAATTGTTGATAAATGTGCACTGTTTCTTGCTTTGGTAAAAAACGCATGCTTTTGGAAAACTATCTATGGATGCCGTTGTGGTATCTGTTGACTAAATCAAGAAAATTGTGAGTTTTATAAAAGGACCAGTAATATGATTACATTATATTCTTTCCTGCATGATAAAAAAGTAATACTCGCCTTATGTATTTGCTTTAAATTTGGAAGCAATTTAATTCTGTAGAATCTTGACAAAATATTTTTTGCCCTCGATGATAATGATCTTGGGCCTTAAGCTAAGACTAATCTGATGAACTACACGCATGACTGACTACACGTCACAAATATTTAAATGTGAATGATACGCGACGGAAAATCAAAATAACCAACCATTCAACCAACATATAATCTACCGCATTTCATCGTAATTTTGTTACCAGTGAGAACAGATGGAAGAAGAGAGGTCTTGCTGCTATCCCCACCAAGTTTGGTATATCATTCACTGCTCGTTTCCTCAACCAGGTAAATACTCAGACAAGTCATTATTCCTTCCATCTTATATGACAAAAAATGTTTGTGGTTTTTAACAAAAGTAGTCTTTGATGCTCAGATCTTCAAATGAATGTATATGCAACATTTGATTCTTATGATACCAGAAACATTTGCAAATGAAGATCGTAAATTGGACTCTGCCATTCCTGTTTTTCAAAACCGACATTACTCACATTTTAATGGAAGATATGCCACCATTGTCTAATTTGATTATTTGTTTATTTAAAACAAATTTGCTTTTGGTCTAATGGGCATTGGAATTATGCTTCATTAAAAATGACTTCATATTATGATTTTGTCGATAATATACTTCAGATCTTTTTTGCATGTTGGATGGGTTGTGTTTCAAGTACTTGATGAGGGCACACTTATCCAGTCAGATATAGAGTCCCTCAATGTATTGGGACACAAATAAACTCATATTCTTTAAAACAATTTATCAGCCAAATTCATTGTTCATACGACAGTACGTACTCTTCTATTTACAACAACTTCTTCTTGGGATTGAATAGAAATACCATTTGGAAATCAAAATGGCTTCAAATAAAGGGACACTAGTCATATACACATGATATCATCATCCTCACATGTTTTTTTTTCAGGCTGGTGCACTTGTTCACATCTACTACGATGGTTCAGTCCTTGTAACCCATGGAGGCATTGAGATGGGTCAGGGGCTTCATACCAAGATGATCCAAGTTGCAGCCAGAACTCTGGGCATCCCGGAGAGTAAGATACACCTCTCTGAAACCAATACCAGTAAGGTGCCTAACACATCCCCGACAGCAGCCAGCACTGGGTCTGATTTGAATGGGAAGGCAATCGAGGTAATGATAATATTATATAGTATTTAAGCACGCCATCTNGCCCTCGTCTTACGACTCGGGCAATGATGATACCAGTTCAGGCACTATATGTCATATTTCCCTCAAGGCCAGTCACTATTATTTAAATAGATAATGTTCCCTCTGTAAATGTTTTAAATGAGGAAAATTGTTGATGAATGTGCACTGTTTCTTTCTTTGGTAAAAAACGCATGCTTTTGGAAAACTATCTATGGATGCCGTTGTGGTATCTGTTGACTAAATCAAGAAAATTGTGAGTTTTATAAAAGGACCAGTAATATGATTACATTATATTCTTTCCTGCATGATAAAAAAGTAATACTCGCCTTATGTATTTGCTTTAAATTTGGAAGCAATTTAATTAATCTTGATAAAATATTTTTTGCCCTCGATGATAATGATCTTGGGCCTTCAGCTAAGACTAATCTGATGAACTACACGCATGACTGACTACACGTCACAAATATTCAAATGTGAATGATATACGACGGAAAATCAAAATAACCAACCATTCAACCAACATATAATCTACCGCATTTCATTTTAATTTTGTTACTAGCGAGAACAGATGGAAGAAGAGAGGTCTTGCTGCGATCCCCACCAAGTTTGGTATATCATTCACTGCTCGTTTCCTCAACCAGGTAAATACTCAGACAAGTCATTATTCCTTCCATCTTATATGACAAAAAATGTTTGTGGTTTTTAACAAAAGTAGTCTTTGATGCTCAGATCTTCAAATGAATGTATATGCAACATTTGATTCTTATGATACCAGAAACATTTGCAAATGAAGATCGTAAATTGGACTCTGCCATTCCTGTTTTTCAAAACCGACATTACTCACATTTTAATGGAAGATATGCCACCATTGTCTAATTTGATTCTTTGTTTATTTAAAACAAATTTGTTTTTGGTCTAATGGGCATTGGATTTATGCTTCATTAAAAATGACTTCCTATCATGATATTGTCGATAATATACTTCAGACCTTTTTTGCATGTTGAATGGGTTGTGTTTCAAGTACTTGATGAGGGCACACTTGCCCAGTCAGATATAGAGTCCCTCAATGTATTGGGACACAAATAAACTCATATTCTTTAAAACAATTTATCAGCCAAATTCATTGTTCATACGACAGTACGTACTCTTCTATTTACAACAACTTCTTCTTGGGATTGAATAGAAATACCATTTGGAAATCAAAATGGCTTCAAATAAAGGGACACTAGTCATATACACATGATATCATCCTCCTCACATGTTTTCTTTCAGGCTGGTGCTCTTGTTCACATCTACTACGATGGTTCGGTTCTCGTCACCCACGGAGGCATTGAGATGGGTCAGTAAAAGGACACTAGTCATATACACATGATATCATCACCCTCACATTTTTTCTTTCAGGCTGGTGCTCTTGTTCACATCTACTATGATGGTTCCATCCTTGTCACCCACGGAGGCATTGAGATGGGTCAATAAAAGGACACTACCCATATACACATATCTTCACATGCTTTCTTTCAGGCTGGTGCTCTTGTTCACATCTACTACGATGGTTCAGTTCTTGTCACACACAGTGGCATTGAGATGGGTCAGTAAGACACTAGTCATATACACATGATATCATCACCCTCACATGTTTTCTTTCAGGCTGGTGCTCTTGTTCACATCTACTACGATGGTTCAGTTCTTGTCACACACAGTGGCATTGAGATGGGTCAGTAAGACACTAGTCATATACACATGATATCATCACCCTCACATGTTTTCTTTCAGGCTGGTGCTCTTGTTCACATCTACTACGATGGTTCAGTCCTTGTAACACACGGAGGCATTGAGATGGGTCAGGGCCTTCATACCAAGATGATCCAAGTCGCAGCCAGAACTCTGGGCATCCCGGAGAGTAAGATACACCTCTCTGAAACCAATACCAGTAAGGTGCCTAACACATCCCCGACTGCAGCCAGCACTGGGTCTGATTTGAATGGGAAGGCAATCGAGGTAATGATAATATTATATAGTATTTAAGCACGCCATCTCTCTAGTCACCTATTCAGAGGTGTGAGAGAAATCGTCCAATATTATTACCCGGCCATAGCATAGCTGTCAAGAAGGCACTAAAGATCAGAACATGCTTTGTGTGAGATTCATTAATCTGTTCACAGTCTGTCAGTTACATAAAAGGAAGTCGATTTCTATAGAAAGATTTATTCAAAAATTCATAATACAGTCCAACCTTGTTAGAAAGAGCACTTATATAACGAGATCTCATTATACATGTAACAAGGTAGTTTTCCTGGTCCCATCTCTTCGTATTTTATTGTATTTTGGCCCCGATATAACAAGGTTTTGATATAAAGAGATAATTGCTATGATCCCAAGGACCTCATTATAAGGAGGCTTGACTGTATCATCATTAAAAAATTATTGTTCATGTTATTATGCTTATGCGGTTTAGTGTCAAGAGGATAACCACTATGTTATAGTGTTCTTGCCTAAAGAGGGTGTTTTAATAAAGGATACAGTTTCACGTGTGTTGTTGAGTTACCACAACTTATAGCTTGTTCTTTTTTAATTTCATGAAGTCAAACGGAACCTAGAGACCCAGAAAGACCACAATAAACACACACGGTGGCAGCGGTGGGATTTGAACCCACGATTTAATTTTTCCTTCTGTATTTCAAATCTTAGTGACTGGCATGATACTTGAAGGCAACGGATGTTAGATATCAAGAATCATCGGGCGCTACAAACCCACATGCCCGAATACCAGGGGCAACAAAATTGAGTCATTGTGCAAGTAAATGAAATTGTCACTTGCCCAAATGGGCAAGGAATAGTTTAAAGGTTCAAGAGAATAAATCATTGATTGTAAGTGAATTCTTTATGAGAATCCTGTCAAAAGATTTGACCAACTTCACTATTAACAGTTCAGCCACATTTAATGTTATACATGTGTGTGGAGCTGCCTTTGTTTGCTTTTATGTTTTGGGCAAGAGAAATTGGTAATCGGGCAAGTGATTTGAAAAACCACTTGCCCGATGGGCAAGTAGTGAAAAACATTAGAGTACCCTGATCATTCAATTTTTTTAAGACCGAGAGACAATACACTTTAGTCTTGAACTATCATGTGACTATTTTTGTTTCTTCATTTTGTTGTAAGGCCAATTCTTTTATATTTTCGATGTAACAATACATTTAAATTTGCTCATGCCCCATTGCCTTGTCAAAATTCAAGCGAAATTTAATATGTCTGTATAAAAATAGGTTTACTCTGTTGAATACTCTCATTTTCTCCTTTTTTTCTATTTTGCAGGCTGCTTGCAAAACACTGCTTCAGAGAATAGAGCCTTACATGCATGCTAATCCTAAAGGAAAGTGGAATGATTGGGTAAGTTGTTTTACTTTTCTTTTTTTTTGGTTGAATGATTGACGAATTAGAAAAAAATTTGATATTCAAGATTTGGATCTCAAAGTTATTCCCTGTGGGCTACTGTAAAAATAAATGTTTTAGCTTGCATATAAGTAGCAAATTCTCTGATTTTCAGACATATTTACAAATTAGTGGGATGGTATTTTTGTGTTTTGAAAGATCATTGTACACAAGTTTATGGGCATTATAGTGAGTGGAAATTTTAGCAAATCCATGGTAGCAAAAATTGAACCCCAGCAAATTGTTCAGCTTGTACAGTATATGAATGTGGCTTGAGTAGTGTGTCATTGGGCAATTTGTTGCAACAAAAATAGGCATCGTTTCTGAGAACTGAAATTGATATGATCTGTGTTAGCCTAAAAACATGTCTTCAATCTTAAGAGCTATCTATTTTTAAAATTTACAGGGAATCATGAAATCAAGGTCATTGAACAATAATAATTTTAGAGGTATGTGATTAGAATATCCCTGTACTTTATTTTAAGTTTTTGAGGTGGCTCGTCTAGTTTTCGAAAAAAAATATCCAAAAACTTTAGGATGGGAGTATTTTTCCCCCTTTTAGACCCTTACTCGATGAATATTACTCATGTATTTAAATGATTTTTGTCTATTTTATAGGTTAATGCAGCATACATGGATAGGGTCAGCTTATCTACTACAGGTTTTTACAAGTAAGTGTATTATGTACTGGTACTTTTTTTTTTATCATTTCTTCTTTTCCTTCTTTTAAAGACTCCTGTAAATTTTGCAACTATTCTATTTTTCATAGAATGAGAAAATATTGAATATATTGGTGAAATTGCCCTTTTGTGATTGCCCTTTTGGCTAAAATGTTCAAAAACTGATAAATTAATTGTGCATAAAAGTAAAATATTCAAGCCCTTTTGAACAGGATCGAATCACCATCTTCATATTGAAATCATGGTGCCAAAATTTCCAAAATGTGCAGCATTCTGGCTCCAAAATATGCTTTTGATTTACCTTCAATGAAATTCTATTGAATGACTTAGAGAAGTCAAACTGTTCGATTTTTACTCATGGTGGTCAGTTGCCATTTGGAAAACTACTTACCTGTGAATTATGCTAGATGAGAGAGTTTGCCTGAGAATACAAAGAGCTTGTGTCAGGAACCTTATTGTTCGAAATCTCTTTGAAATGATTTTCCAAAGTGTTCTGTATTTGTAATAATATCTGCCTAGGACCCCTGACCTGACGTACGACTGGGAGAAGAATGAGGGTAAACTGTTCCATTACTACTCATGGGGTGTGGCTGTGTCCGAGGTGGAGATTGACTGCCTGACTGGTGATCATCAGACTCTAAGGACCGACATCGTCATGGATGTCGGTAGTAGCATCAATCCTGCCATCGACATTGGACAGGTAAATGTAACACCATTTTATCTGAAATGAGCTCTTGATATTTTGTTGACAGTATACCGGTACTCATCATTTCTGTACTGTCAAAGTCAATAGAGTACAGTGGAAACTCGGTATGAGGTACTTTGGACCATTAGAAATACCTTGTCATAGCAGTTATCCCTGTATAGCAGAGTTAAAAGACAATAGGTTACAAAGAGATGGGACCAGATTTTTCACTTCGTTTTCTCAGGGATTTTGTTATATCAGATCTCTTCACACCGCGTTTCCACTGTGCTTCCTTTTTTTAGACCGATTCTTGCTTTTACAGTCATTTTGATGCTCAAAAATCGCTTATCCTAGGTTCCATTGGATAGTGGATTCATCAACAAAACCATAACTAAGAAACATATTGTTCTTCATCACCCAACAGATTGAAGGTGCTTTCACCCAGGGCTATGGACTGTTCATCCTAGAGGACCATCGCTGGAGTCCCAAAGGCCACCTGCTGACGAGGGGACCAGGATTCTATAAGATACCAGGGTTTGGGGACGTACCACCGGAGTTTAATGTCACCCTTCTGAAGAATGCCGACAACCCCAATACAATCTGCTCTTCCAAGGTGATTTTTTAATACTTTAATTTAGAAAATAAATCAAGATAACGTACTCAAAAGGTGTCATTGATCCGCATCGACTAGAAGCAAAGTCATTCAAAAGGTTATTCAAAATGGAATACCGGTACCCCAAGACGAACCAAAATTGTTACCTGAATATTTATGATTTAGATTTAAAGACCTGCAGAGTTTAATTGTCTGCTCACCAAAGATGATGTTAGATGTATTTATAACCTTACTTGTCCATAATTCCCGTTTTATTGAAAGAGTATCTTGAAATCTAAGTTTTGTACCCATATAATCATAGGGGTAATAATGATGGGAGTTACTTTTGGGTTCAAAGATCAAGCAACACTCAAGATCTCTGTAAATATGCAAATTTATATAGATAATACCATTTGTGGCCTCATTTATGCTTTCTCATGCTATTCTATTCTTTAATCCAAATGGTTCTGGAACTGCTTTAGTCTCTTTACTTTTAAAAATTATCTAATATATTTCTAAAATAGCAGATTGGGGAATGTGATACTTCTTGTTCATTAAAAATATTATAGACAATTGATTTACATAGCATTGTAATATCAAGATCATTAAACATTTTGCATGAGGAATTTTATGTTTGGCACAATCTCTTTCTTTCTCCTGTTAGGCGGTCGGCGAGCCTCCTCTCTTCCTTGGCTCCTCATTATTCTTTGCCATCAAGGACGCCATCTTGTCTGCCAGAGCTGATGAGGGATTGGGAAACTTTGTACTCAACAGTCCAGCAGTGGCTGAACGCATCAGACTAGCCTGTGTGGACCAGTTCACAAAACAGGTGAGATTTCTATGAAGCTGCTATATTAAACTCAGATATTTTTCAGTAGTTTGACAATACAGGTATACAGAAATGGGGTCATTCTCTGAAATTGTGTCGATGACAAGTGGACTTTAAGAAAGATATTGTAATATTATAAATGAACTTAATGCTCTAAGTTGGTTTCTTTGTGTCAATGTAGTAAAAAAAAGTTTAGTTTTGGTACAAGCTTGCTATACAATACTGACCAGAATATCGGTGAATAACGAGTTTGGAATAACCTTTTTTTTTAAATGTTTTTAATTTTTTTTTTTTATTAACAACTCGTATGCTTTTTTTTCATTCATTAGAAACAGACAGATGGGTTTCTTTGAAAAAGGGGAGGTGCTTGTAAAGAATAGAGAAAATAGTTTGATTCAATACCTCAACATGTTGAAGTCATTTCTTCTTCTTATTATTATTTTATTTCAGTTCCCGGAAGCAGATCCAGGATCTTACACTCCATTTTTTGTTCGGCCATAGACAGACGAGGATTGATCTTCATAGTGAGGTTGAAGATCCAGATGTGTTCATTATACAAAACATTTGTCAAGTTTCCTACTTAAATATTCTTTACAGTATTGATCATGATTTTCTGTCAACATTGTGTATATAGCAGTAAATTAAATTAATTCACTTAATTTTATTTGAATAGAGACTGAAGTAGATTATTATGTACAAGCCAAATTAAAGGTACTGCACTACTTTTGCATGCTGTTATGGGAATATTCTTAGATAAATTATGAATGATAGCTTTCAACGAAAGTTGGAAAATGAAGGTCAGAAACAATTTCACATTCATATTAGTCTCGAATGTAACAGCAATAGTAATCAAAATTGACCATCAACTTTTAGTGGAAGAATACTATGCAGCCTTGTGTGCCCTCATATTCCAGTGTACACTGTGTGAGCTGAGCGCTTAAGAACTGTGCTACTAATGCCAGGTGCTAGAAAGTGGATAGATTATGTAGATTTTGATTTTAATCTAGTGATTAATGACAACTTATGTTTGACTCTGCGAGTATATCCTAAAACCAAGCCAAGTTTCCGGTATATCGATAATAAAAAAATATATGTGCAAAAGCAGTTCCTTACTCTTAAGATGAATGAATGTTTAAAACAGTTACCATATTTGTAGTCCTAGTGTTTGAGTTTATAGACTGAACATGATTAGCATGGCCAAACTAATGTACATAATGATCGTTCTGTGCTGAGGGAATAAACTCAATTGTGCACATTGTGCTAATATACCAAGGAGTAATTTGTCTTTAAGCAATAATGATTCATTATAATGTTATCAACTTGTAATAAATGAAATGTTTAAGTTTACTAGAGACTTATTTTAAATTTTTAAAAAGTAATTTTTAATTTTAAATTATTTGACAAGTTCTATGAGGGCTTTTTTTCTATGACTGTGTTGTTTTGTCTTCTTTTTAGCTTGCTTTTAGTTTTGGGTCTATTGTCGGTGCGAGAATAACTTTTGTTTAACTGAAATCTTCAAGTCAAAACTCTAAAAGAAATATAATAGTCTATATATTTTATGATAAATTATTTGTTGATCTCATAGATTTTAATGTCGGAAAATAATAAGAATATAAAGATAATTTATAACATAGATCATTGATTATAATTTCATTTAAAAACGTGTTTATCATTGTCAAGATTTGCAAATGTGATTGAATGCAAGTCACCAAAACTGATCATGTAAAGGCAATCAGTATAATATGTAATTATTTCCCCAATCATGTCATGTGTAAACATTCCTTGAGTAAAAGCACAAACTTATTTTTTATAAAGTCCATACTGGTGGTTGTTAGTGAAATCAGAATGCATTAATTCAAAATTGTTATGTTTACTATTTTCCAATGTAAGAAAATGTTGATGAAATTGATACTAATGTTTTGAATAAAGATCTTGATTGATTGGTCATTTGCAGTATGTACCATACGTACATTAGAATACCAGCAATTATGTTGGTCAAAAAAGGTGTTAAGGGCCATTAAATAACTTTAATTAAATACTGGATCGAGCCAGAAAAATAATATTTTATATAAATCATAAAAATGATACAAACAGATTAAAAAAAGTTTGAAGCAAATCGGACAATAAATAAGAATATTAAGAATACTGTATTTAAATCTCACTCAAGAGTGATTGTTTATGGCCATTGCAATTGGCAACTTTTTAACTATTCATTACTTACTTATTCATTGTCTGATTTTAATAAATTTGTTTTTAATGTGTTTGCCAAATTTGTCAGCTTCTAATCAAAGTAAGATTTTCTGGCCAAGACCCAGGCTTTAAAAATACAGTGATTAATTATTGAAGCAGAGAACTTCTAAGAGTATATGGATGAAATTAAGTTGTTTTTCAATGTAATCCTTGCCACAAATGTTAATGAGAGGCTACTATTGTTTGTAGGATGGATTCCTTTGAATGTGAATTCCCTTTGGACACTAAGGGGGTGTTGCTCAAAATTTGCAATTGATCGCAAGTTGCAGTTGATCGGAACGCACCAATCAAGAACATTGTTTCATGCGCATATTGTTAAATGCGCATACCGCGCGCGAATGAAAATGCGCGTTACAATCTTCAAAGTTGCAGTTGATTTTGAACAACACCCCCTAAGATGTGCATAAAATTAAAGAGATCTGAACAATATACCTGATTTGAAAGAGGTACTACATGAAGTAGTAATTTTGTCTTCATAATATTGTTGGAGAATCTCTTGGACCACAAATATCGGTTCGAATTAGAAGAAGGAAACAACAAAAAATTAATTTGATGTCTTCAATTATTTGACTTAAGCAGAGTTAACTGTACCTTGATGATTAATTCCGAATGGTACGTTTCCCCACGAATATTCTGCCTTGACAGTTGTGCAAAATAATCTGCAAACTATAATCTTGGAAGGGGATGGAATTTGGACAGTGATCAGTATACTTGTACAATGACCAACATAGTTGCAATTTTCATTTATGGATTCTTGCTCTTCGTAATTTTATTTTAAATGATTATAAATTGAAATTTGATTTTTTGTAGTGAAGGATTCTATCCAATCATGTATCCCTCAAACTGTGGTTACTTTGGTACATTGTATAATCAGTATCATGTTTACATGTATCATGTTTACATGTATCATGTGTCATGGAAGTAAATGACATTATAAAAGCAACTTGGTATGAATGTATAATACTTACTATAATATTGCGCAATGTTATCTAAATTAAATCGCATGTCTCCTTTAACAAAAATTGCTCCAGTACTCTTAAACAAAGGGGATCTAGCCAGGGAGTTGTCCCTGATCTAGCTAACAGTGTAGGCAAATGTATGCTTCAATAGCATGGTCAAATAAGTTGGAAACATTTAATTCTATTCCAATGGTTTCACAAAGACTATGAACAATTCATACAAATAATCTGGATTGCAGTTGCTGTTCAATATTCAATCATTTGAAAAACACCTGCCAAATCATAGTTCCTTGAATCAATGCCCCATTTTTACGTAATGAGGTCAAGTACAAATAATCAGGTTCACTTCAGAGCTCTCAGGTTTAACAAATCATAGCAGCATTAGAATATCATTTTCAGGTTAATATACCCAGATCCATGTACAAGGTTGTACAAATTCTATATTTTATTTCAAAATATGACAAATTTCGGTGTTACTGAAGAAGGATACATGTTTGTAACCTGACATTTCCGAAGAAGCTATATTTTGGCAAGCATTTGTGTTCACACTCTTGTGGAATAAATTAACTAATTGATATGAAACTTTGTGATGCTTGTACAGTGTGTATTTATTTTTGTTCAATAAAAACGCCGGTGAAACTAATCCTTTTCACTTCAAATCTTTAATAATAATTTCTACCACAATAGCATGATTACAAGTCACCAGAATACTGGTTATTTATAAAGACACTCAAAGGATAACTTTGCATGATGGTTGTTAATGTACATCCAAAAATATATTCCTTTGTCTGCTGCAGAAATTATTGACATGATAACATTATCTAATGAATTACATGAAACCCCATGATCTGAAATTCTTATTTTTATAATTTATAGGTGTAGATTCTTTTTCTTTCCATTTGATCAAGTTATGACAGATTAAATAAATTAATTGAATAATATCATCTAAATCCTTGACGGGAATAGATTTTAGATGAAGTTTGAAGACTATATGTTTAAGAAGATTTGGCTGCAGCTTGTCCAAGTTGGTAATCATCTGTGCAAATGGTATGTGTAGATCACTTCAACAGCTCTCTGTTTCTGCACGCGATTCTTCCTGGTAAAGCTGCTCTTCAAATTAGACACCCACTGATCTCCCACGTTGGTATTGATCATAGTTTCATCGTTGTTGCAAGCATATTGTCTTCATCGTTGTGAGCATCTTGTCTCCACCAGAAGAAAGGTAACATGCTTGCAAACAGGGACTCCATCTGATGACAATGAACGGTTGAATAGATTCTGGATGCACAATTACTTTCACATAAGAGTCCGCTGAAGGTTTAATCTCTGGCCTTGTAGCTGTCTAAGTGTGACATGATGTAGCCTGGGATGACAAGACAGCCAGCGCTGATTGCCGCCATTCCAGCTAATTTTTCCTGCACATGAGAAAAGAGATGGGAGGTAAATGTATTAAAACTTCTTTCTAAGCTTTTTAAAATGGCAGTCAAATTCGACGAACCCCTGGAATTATTGTGGAATAAGTTGGTGAAGAAAAATGTGATGATCGAACAGTAGTAATTTGATGAATATCTAATAAAATCTGTCAAAAAATTCTGAATTTTCATATTTTCAGTGATGTCCTCTGATGGAGATCCTTGAGTTAGTAACTTCAACATAATCTGTGACATTAAATGTATTGCGGACAACCCCAATTATTGTGTATATGAAATTAAAAATTTCCTTCTTTTCATTATTACACATTTTATATAATTAATACAATAAAAAAAATCTATATACAATGCGGATGGGAAGTTGGCTCCTAACTTAAAAAGTTCTTTTCCACAAATTGAAAGTATAGTGAAAATCCAGTTACCATACAGCATGGTAATACNCTCTCTCTACACTCCTCTCTCTCTCTCTGTTTCTCAATGCAAGAGGCATGGAATCTGAGTGTGTGCAATGTGTGTCTGTAATAGCAGGTGAAGGGCATGCGGTCTGAGTTTTGGAAAGTGAGCGAAGACCTTCGACTAATGCGAAGTTATTTTCATGTTTTTGTATGTGCTACTGTCAAAATATCTGATCGACTTAGGCGAATTATCGACTTACAGAAATCGACTTGTGCAATTTTTATTGCACATATGTCAATGGAGAAAAAAGGGGACTTTTAATTTGATTCGAGTTGTGCGACTTTTCGACTTATGCAGATTCGAGTTATGCGAAGTTGACTGTACTAGACGCGTATTGAAATTGAGCACCCATAGAAATTGAAGCGCGGTGATTTTGGCAAATATGGAGTGCTTGGAATAATGAGATCTAAAAAACGTTTCAGTTTATTTTCATGATTGTAAATAGCTGAAATATGTTGAAAAAGTTACTCATTTCAAATCTAAAGGGTAACTGGAATAACTAGTGTAGTGTGATTTTTAATGGGGGCAGTGCCAGTAACACAATTTACAGGTAATGTTTATCATTATGATTGATTACCAGTGTCTGCGTCTGTAATCCTTCATATATTTTTCAACGAACACGCTGGCATCTGGATAGTCTTGTCATACATATTCTTTGTCCGTCCGTTTTCGCTTATCTGATTGGTCAATTGGCAAGCGCACACTGCATGGGGATTTTAGCAAATTTGAGTGACGAAAGTGGAAGATGTTTGCTGTCCGTAAGTTCATTATTTTAATAATTTCCGGAAAAAATAGCTCAAATTCGAGCATCGATCAGTAATACAGATTCAGTTGTGATATAAGTAAATTACGGCTACACTCTGATTTCTGGCGATAATTTAGAATGCACTGTCAACCCTTTTTTACCATTTGATCTTCTCCACAGACTTTCCTTGGAATACATTTAGCGCTGATTAGGGGGGTCCGGACTCCATTGGTGGCAGCCAAGAAAAAGATGGCGCTAATGTCAGGGACTGAATTTAAGAATTTGCAGGGGAGCTACAGATAGCTCTCCTAGATGCTCTCAAGGAGAGTTTTAGGGGAGCTAAATTGGGGTTAAAAGGGGCCCCAAAAATCACTCCCCAAAAAGCATTTAAGGGGAGCTTTAGGAGAGCCATCGCTGTTGATCCCCTTAAAATGTATTCCCTGTAATGTACTTTCGTATCCAGCCAATTTTCATTATCCAAATTTCATCAAATTATATCAAGATTATCAAAATTGTTTATGAATAATATTAGCACCTTTCTCACCTTCAATGATGCCAATAAATTATGATTAAGTTCAAGTTTAATCGCATGAATCTCTGGCATTTGCTCATCTCGTTCGCAATCACGAAGTTGGTGCAGAAAACTGAAGTTACATGTATTGCCAAATTTCTGAATGTTCAGCCGTCCTGATAACCTCATTTTTTTATGTATGATTATAATCAGAAATTTGGCACTAATTTCAGTTTTCTGCAGCAAAGTCGCAGACATGAC